>VCJN01002435.1:0-157252 GCA_006384855.1 Tetraselmis striata
TGAGCGCCGTCAGGAGCGTCAGGTGTCGCAGGAGCTCGAACGGCTCGGCGGGCGGCTCCTCGTAGCCGGGCGCCGACAGGCTGAGCCAGCGCAGGCTGGTGAGCGGCTGCAGCGCGGTCAGGGCCCCCTGGTGCAGGTTGTAGCACTCGCTTAGATCCAGCACCTGCGCCGTCGTCAACGCATTGGGAAGGGGGGGTCAGCGAGAGCCAACAATATGCAGTCATGTGCCAGGAGGATTCCTCCAATAAACAAAGCACAGATATGATAAAACAATCAATAAAGATGATATATTTCATTCCTGATACTCAGGGGCGCGTCTGCCAGCAAAGGATGATAGCAGCACCTTTGCTACCAAGCTTACATATAGCTCGGCCGCTATCTACTTCAAGGGTGGAGACTGGAGCTGGAGAAGGGAGCGATGCTGGCCGAATAGCATGCTTGAGGGTGTGCACAGCATGGGATCATGCTGGGTGCGGGGAGGGGGAAGGCGGTAGTGACAGGCATCTCAAGTATTATCGCAGCGGGGATAGACCTTGGGTCGACTTCATACCGGAGTTGGAGGAATCGATGCACGGGGCGGCATGAGCCATAGGAATTGGGATTGATACGCGGGTGTGAGAGCTGAGGAATGAGAACGTAATGAACGGGCATCATGGCGTAGCGGGGCGGCGTGGTGAGATCATGCCATGCGGGGATTCATCTCTCTCTATCGCTCTGTCCATCTCTCTTCCTTGGCGTTTGGGTGTGCGGCGATACGCGGGGTGATGGCGGTAGAGAGGGGGCAGACAGATGGGCGGGACTGTTACGTGGACATTGTGCCTTGAGAAGGGCCCTTGGCAAGCTAAAATGGTGGACACATGCGGAGCAGGAGTGGACTGACTGTTCTCCCCAGCCCCCTTTTCCTGCTCTCCCCCCCCCCCCCCCCCCCCCCCGCGTGTTATTGCCACAACATGGCGCCAGCCATCCGGCCCAAACTTGAACCCCCACCATGCCCCCCCCCCCCCCCCCCCCCCCCCCCCCCTCCTCTCTTTATTCCCCCAGCCCCGCCCGCCGCCCGCCGCTCACCTGCAGCCACGCCAGAGTGCGCAGTGCTCCCAGCTGAGATCCTCCCGCGTTGCGTCGCGCCAGCCGCAGGCAACGCAGCGGCGCGAGGGCCCCCAGCGCGCTCAGCTTGTCGCCCAGGCCGTCCAGTGCGCAGCTGTCGTCGAAAAAGCCGGCCGACGCGTGCACAACGAGGCGCGCGAGGGATGGCACCACCTGCAGCGCGGCGATATCCGCAGCCGGTACGCTGCGGTCCTCGACGTCCGGCAGCACCCACTCCAGCTCCAGCTTCGGCCGGAGGTCGGCGAGCGCGCTCAGGCTGGCGGGGGCCACCTCCGTCTTGAACACCAGCCGCAGGCGCGCCAACGCGGGCAGCGCGTTCAGCTCGGCCACCTGCGTCGGCGCCAGCTCCCCCCACCACCGAAACGACAGCGACGTCAGGGCCGTGAGGCCGCCTAACGCCGCAAGGTCCTCCGGCCGGCGACCGAAGTGCGGATGGCCCAGCAGGTCCAGCGAGCGCAGCCCGGGGAGCACGCCGGCGAAGGGCTTTTGCACGTACCGCGGGCCGTACGTGGGGCGCGTCGGTGCGAGGTGCGCCGAGCAGGCGCCAAGCCCTGCCGCCCAGGCGCGGCAAAGCAGGCGGCCGCCGGCCAGCGCGCTGGGAGAGCCTGCCAGCGAGGCGTACACGTGCAGAAACACGTCGCGGGGCAGCGCCGCCCAGCGCGCCTCCGCCGCTTCCGCCGTCTCCGCACGAGCCGTCTCGGCGCTCGCTTGGGCGGCGACCCCCCAGCCGCTACTACTCGGACAGCCGCCACCCTCTCGACGCAGCCGCTCAGCCGCACAACCCCCCTGCCTGTCGCGAATCCACAGCTCCAGCGCCTCCAGCACCAGCTCCTGCGGATCATAAAGGGGCAGGCTCAGTGGGCCATACCACGCGGGGCAGCCCCTCCTCGGAGCCCGCCAAGCCTGGGGATGCTCGATGTGCATCAGGCGTAAGCCCGCCGTCAGCCAGAACTGGTCTCCAGCTAGTGGGAAAGAGAGATAGAAACAGAGAATTCACACATGGAGCTTAAGAGCCCCCACGAAACTCGTTGCTCCAGGTTGCTCGTTTGTTTACAAAGCAAAAAGCAATATAATCACCCCCCCCCCCCCCCCCCCCCCCCCCCCCCCCCCCCCGGGCCGGCCAAGGCGCCGGTGGCCCGTACGTCTGCGCTTCGGAAGCCAGCCGCCTTCGCGATCTGCATGATCCTGCTCTGCGTGGACACCGACAGGGCCGCCGGCGCCTCTTCGCCCAGCACCATCATGTCTTCGGCGTCTTAGGATGTCTCGAAACCCATCAAGAGCGTCCGCCGGACTGTAATATGATAACTAAAAATGCGCGCGCGGGGGGGGGGGGGGGGGGGGGGGGGCTACGTCAGGTCCAGGCGGCAGCCGGGCAGCACACGCGATCATGTGCCCCCTGCAAGCAACAGCCCCGGCGCGGTCGTAAGTGGTTTACCTCTGCCTTCCCGCGCCACAACGCTTGCGACTGTCTATTTGCTTGCTGCCAGCTGCTGCTACGGAGGCGCGCTCGATTGCTGGCAAGGGTGGCATCAGCAAATTGCCGCCTCACCACCACCGCACCTATATACGGTATAAGTACCAGTGCCGGAATTGTCACTCGCCTTCTTGTGATTAACTGAGCAGCAGAAGGCGATATCGGAAATCACCAAAAAAAAAAGACAAACACAGAAAGGTCCTCTTGTAATTAACTCCAGTACTGGCATACTGGTGCCCTTACCGCGCGCGCGGCGGTGTGTGTTTTCCCCGAGCCGGGCCGCGGGACTGGCCTGGTTCTGCCATTTACGAGCGAAAAAACTTGACATGTCCACACATATCCTTACACGGCATGTATATGTATGTGTGCGTATATCAGTAGGCGGCGGGTAGTGAAGTAGAGGTAGTACAAGTACGATATGTATATATATATATCATTACTAATGCATACATGCTACACAGTAGATATGTCAGTCCCCATGAGTTTTTGCACAGAGAAAGCGGCATGTTTACTTGCCACCTTGCTGGCGCGTCGAAGCAATTGTACTTTGTGGCCACGGGGCTCTGATTCTAAAGTATTACATATGCAAGCCCTCCACGCCAAGGAGGCGGCTGTTTCCGGTCATTTAACTTGCAGGCATGTCTCTGCTGCCAGGGAATCCTACTCGGGCACAAGGCCAAAGAAATAAAGCACCCAAAAACGGGCGGCACATAGGGGAGCAACATTATGTTGATATGATGCACAGCCACAGTACGCTACCTAGGTGCAAGCGCTCACATTATCATATTGATGGCTGCATATATGACTGGCTGTAGGAGACGACTTCACATGCACTGAGTTTGTTGTGCCCAATGAATGAAAATTTGCATGTACATTGTCATTATTGCAATGCATATCGCGTTTTCTATCGAGCCGTGCCAGTCATGCAGACGTGGTGGGGTATGGAAACTTGTAACGACTTTCCAAGGAGCAACATGAGCAGTGGTCTCTATGCAGCTATGCACACCTAAGTGAAAATATCACGTGTAGATTAGTACTGGTATGATCAACTCTGTGGATGCATGCTTCTATCACCGAAACATTTGGCTGAGCACGGGCTTGCCCTCTCGCACGCCCAAAACCAGCTATGAAAATAACCAGAGCGCATGTTTTATGCATGTATGGGAAATGTCGCCCAGCAGCATGCCTCTATTGTTGACAACGGCAAAATGGTGGCGCGGTCGTAATAATGAGAAGCCGTACCCAAAAGACCCTCGCACCCCCCGCCGCTGCAACCAGATTGAGTGTGAGAAATGCAGCCTGCCTGTTAGCTCACCATGGGCCCCGCACCATGCGCCGAGCAGTGTCAGGGTGGTTGACAGTTCATATATCTCGGCAAGCAAGCAGGTAAATCACCCCAAATTGTTTAAAGTTATCGATTCCTTCGGGTGCCGCCATGCGCTCAGATCCACCACAGCTGTTTTGTAACCGAAGTCGCGCTTTCTTATCTACGAAGTTGCCCCATGCACGCCACATAGCGGCTACAGTGTTGGCTAGTCTCTAGTAACCGCATCATGTGTACACTTTATCATGACACTCCCCGTCTTTGTTACACCGGCGCTGGTACATCACTCGTTTATTGGGCAGTATAGAAACGACCCAGCAATCGAAATATCTACACACAGTTGTAGGAAAATAGTTTACGCAGGGAAAAACAGTTGTTGACATGGCGGCCGCCGCTTATTATTTTGACCCTCCGCATCATGCATCAGCGCAGCACCAGCAGGATGGAGCTGAAAATAATCTACAGTGTTCCAGAAAGTGTTTCACCATGTAAGCAACGCCCCTGGTAAATTGCAACGCTACTGTTTACTACAGAAAGTAGGCACAAACGCATTGAATTCAGTTACTGGCCTCCAGCTAGTATGCGCAATGCCATGGGGTTTCACTCGTTTCTCGACGCACGCCTGTTGGGTTTCGCCCTCTGCTGCGTCAGCGGCGACCTCAAGCGTTTTGGGAACGCATACGTGCCATCTTGAGGCTTCCCAAGGCCGTGGGTCGCGGCGCGGAGTCGCGTCTAGAGCAACCAAACAATTAACTAAGTACTGCTCCGGGGTGGGGTCCGGGGAGGTGGTGGTGGTGGGAAGGGAAGGGGGGCTGGGATGGGTTAGGGATGGGATGGGATGGGGTCAGCTTTCTGAGGCTGACCATGACGGAGCGCCGCCTGCACACGGCTTACCGTACCTGGACGACTACCCACAAGGCCGCCGCAGAGTAGCAAGGGTTTCCATCGCTGTTGCCAGTCCTGTCATAGGGGCGAAAGTCCAGCCGCCATTGCCCCGCGGTACCTGCCTGCCTACCTGCCGTACTGTACTGCGATGCACATTCAACTGGCGCGTAAGATGCGCTGCAGCAGTGCGCAGGCAGATACCAGACACTTTCTCTGGATGGCAAGACAGGTTTTCCTCAGTACCCGCAGCACCACACTATGCAAGATGGCGATGTTCACGCTCACTGCTGCTACTCGGCTTACATTACTATCTCGCAATAAGGAATCACCACACCACTAGCCAGCCCGGCTTAAGACTTGCGGGAGACTCATCGTGACACCCGCCGTCTTTGCTATCACCGCCGTACCTCTTGCTCACTCTCGGGTCATCCCCTGGGCTCCGGGGGCGGCGGTGAATGTCCCGACTCCGCCGGCCTCGCGCACCTTGATCTCGTGGTTCGCCTGCCCGCATCGACCGCCAGGCATCGCGGCATCAATCAGCACGGCTTCTCAGTCCTCACAAACAGTACAACCGTAGTGCCTCCGAGGGACCCAAGCAAACGCTCTGGCTGCCACATTGCACTGGTACAGCCACACTATATATGTCCGCGGATTGGATATAATGCTTCTTCATGGTAGAGCCTCTCTTTCGGCAGGTTTGTACGTGATGGGGCAGGCGCCCTGCTTGCCACTACGGTGCACCTATGGGCGGGTGCGCAGTAGTGGCCTAACCAGGCAGTTATTCATGCTTAGGTGCAGCTGATTGAGGGGGCGGACCTGCGCCGTCACGCAGGCAGCGACGCAGCAGAAAGTGACATCCGCGACGCAGTCCACGCACTGGACGCACGCTCGCTCGCCGTCCCAATCACAGCACATGCTGAGGCAGCCGAGGACGCAGGCGAAGACCTGCAGGCAGTTGCTGCAGCGGATGAGACGGACGTCGTCCCTGTCCAGGCCGAGGCCGTACTTCTGCCGGATCATCATGCTGTTCACGCTGGCGGCGAGGCCGGGGCACAGGCAGCCCTCCAGGCACATGCAGGGCACGGGGCAGCGGCTGTCGCAGCAGTTGCCGGGCTGCAGGCAGCAGCAGCCGCCGTAGTAGCCCTGGCAGCACTTGTAGTTGGCCCAGCCGGAGCCGGGGTCCACGTGGTTCAGGGCCTTGTGGCGCAGCTGGAAGTTGGCGCACGGCAGGCAGAACATCGCCGCGCACCAGCAGCCCGGCGCCTTGCAGGGCGCTTGGCACATGGTGATGTCGAACTTGGTGGGCCGCCCCAGGAAGGGGGCGTACGCCGCGCCGTACTTGCCCTTCATGTTGTCGGGCTCGGGCTCCTCGGAGGAGAAGCAAAAGAGGCACATGGTGGGCGCCTCACTACGGACGCCTCACACGAGCTGGGGAAGGGATGGGTCAGCTGTCACCTGAGAAGAAGGCAGGGAAGCAGCGAGCGCCAGGTCACGCCAACCAGTAGCATGCATTCAGGAGCATGCCACGGCACATTAATCTTTCAGCCCAGGACATCATCGGAAACAACAAACCTCTTGCAGCACCTCTGCAGCGGCCGGTTGCGGCGGCGGTCAAGGGACGGGGTGCCCCGTGTAGGCGACACGTCCCACCTCCGCTATAGTCACCAAGCATGACGTTAAAGTATTGCATGATGGGAGGTCGGGTGGCTCCCGTATTCGATAGCCACTAGCTCGCCACTACTGTGTGGCGCCACCGCCTGACCGCCTGTCGGGCTGCGCACGCAGTCAGCTCTATTTGACGCGGCCGCGGCCCGGAGGGTGCTGCCACCTCGACCGACCCGGCGCAAACGAACGACACCTCTAACCGCTACATGGCTTGCTGAGGAAGGGAACACCCAGGAACCACCCTATCATGGTATCCGTATTGTGCATAGCTTGCTACTCGGGGTGGCAAGATCGGCAGTAGCAACCGCATCACAGAGAGAGAGAGAGAGAGAGAGAGAGAGAGAGCCGGAGACAGAGAGAGAGAGAGAGAGAGCCGGAGACAGAGACAGAGAGAAACCTTACATGGAGCTGTAGGTCGTTCGAGGGCATCACGGCGTCCCATATGGATAAGCAGCTAAGCCCTTGCATCAAATACGAATTCTACGAAGAATACTGTGGTCGTGCAAAATATTTATACAATCGCGCTGCGCCCCCCCCCCCCCCCCCCCCCCCCCCCCCCCATTTTCCCATTCCTCCCCACCTTTTCTGCAGGCGGGGCCAGAACCTGAACACTGGCGGGCTGGCGGTCACGGCAGGCTTCAACTCCAGAGAAAAAAACGCGGTGACCGATGGCAGTCTTCAGAGGGTGAGCTGGATGCTGCTACGGATAGACTACGTCTGGGTCTATCTACGAGACGATGTCGCGGTTGAGAAATTGGCGACGACAAGCGCTGAGCGGTCGCGCGTCTAGCCAGACGAAACCGCCAAAACACGTGCCCGCGCGTTGACTTCGGACGACATCGCCGGCTTCGCTCTGACTTCCGCGCCGGGCGCCGTCGCCACGCGGGCTGCACAGTAGGGAACCCGAAACCAGTCCCATCACAGTACAGGTAAGTAATCCTTACCGGGTACCTGTATGTGGGCAACCTCCCTGTCCGACACCACCGGCACGAGACCTCCCTGTCTACGCATCGTCAGCCCGTCGTCGCACACCGCACGGCGCGCGGCGCTATCTTGTCATTATTCCGACGGGAGGAGATGCGCGCAGAATGCGCCACTGCATCCCTCAGTCGCTAAGCCGCGCGCAGCACGCGCGGGGTCGTCACGATGCTGCACGTCCGGAACCAGCACGACACGACGGCGTGCTGGCTGGGCAGGCGGCTTTGCGGCCTGCGGGGCAACCTCGTGTAGCCAACCCTCTCACCTGTGGGGCATGCGCGGCATGCCGGATTACGAAGATGCCTCGCCGTTCGCTCCTGCTGACCCGCCCGGGGAGTCGCGTTTGTTCAAACAATTAGCACCTTGTTTCGCCGCCTCGACGCGGTTGCGTTTATCCCGATCTGCTCCACAACTGAGTCTGCATAATAGTGCTAGCTGCAGAGCTGGGACGCAACCGGACAACGCCCTTGCACCTGCCGGAGCCGCACAGGTAATCGGCAAATTCACAGTCGCGGAGCCTTGCAAGGCATCGAGGGAAGGAACTGCCGAGGCGGAGATCCCGGTCGTGGGAAGCCCCCCCCCCCCCCCCCCCCCCCCTCCCCCTACCCCGCTCCCTTGCCGACAGCAGCACGCAAAGGCCTGCGCCTCGAGGCGGCGAAAATGGCGGACGACTCGATGCCGACGCATCTCGAAGAGGATGACCTAGGGAGCGAGGAGGGTGCCCACAAGTCGGTGCTGCTGGCGACAATTGCTGGCGACCTCGACAGGGTGCAGGTAGGAACAGTCTCCCCGATGGGCCAAGACTAACGCCTCCCGGCTGCCCGCTGCCGAACCGTATGTAACCCCGTATCGATGGCGGGAATCTCTATTTCTGAGCCACCGTATTGATGTCACAGGACGCGCTGGAGTGCGGGCGGCCCATTGACGAGCAGGATAGCAGTGGATCCACCGCACTGTGCGCGCCATCCCCTGACGAACCAGTCGGCTCCCGCCCTCGCCTGCGCGTCACGCTCTGTTGCGCTCGGCTTCTAGTTACCCGGCTGGCCACCCCCGCACCGCAGAACGCATGCCTGCGCCGGGGAAACTATGAACCACCGCACACTGCTGTGCCTGCTGGAGAACGAGGCGGATGTGAAGCATGCATGCCACAACGGTGCGGAGAGGGCCGCAGGGGAGAGGGGGGAGGGCAAACAGCTTGAGGCTGCAGGTATGTTTACCTACTCGTGCGCGCATGGCAGGCGACACAGCACTACACCGGGCTTGCTTCTCCGGGGACGAGGAGAGCGTGAAGATGCTGCTTAGCTTTGATGCCAGCGTGGTGAGGCGCTGCAGCCATCCGCATGCAAGAGTGTCCTTCCCTCGGCCAGCCGGGAAGCGCAGCTAAGTGGCGCCATGCTGTCGCGGCAGGACGCGGTCGGCGACCTGGGGAACCAGCCGCTGCATCTAGCTTGCACGCGAGGCGACGCACGGATCGTGGCGCACCTTCTGGCCGCTGGGGCCAAGACAGTGAGTATGCTGCCACCCTGCCCTTGCGCCACTGGCTGTGCGGCACGCGTGCTCTGCGATGGTGCTGATCCTCAACAGGTAACGGGAGCCGGGGCGGGGTGAGGGCCGTAGCATCAAGGCTGCCCATCGAGGCTCAGGCATATGTTGAGCCTGTTTGGCAGCCAGAAGACGATCCCTGTTCGCAGTGAACGTACTCCGTCCATGCTAAGCGAGCAGGGCAATCCTGTAGAAGCGCGCGATTTGCCATGAGGGAGCACCAGGCCACGAGCATGGCAGATAGGAGACTGGCATGCACAGCCTTGCACATGGACTGGGTCCGAAGGAGCAATCCGGACCTCCGGGGATGGGGGGTCTGATCGGGTTGACTGGTTGTTTGGGTAGTCGTTGCTGCATTGTGGGCAACCATGTGACACCAGCGTCATTGGTACATGCGAATGGGAGTTGGCGTGGAGGTCCAGAGTCCTCTGCCTCTTCCCTGTCCTCCTCTGCTCAGCTACTACCAATGGGCCCGCAGCCAAAGATTACCCAAGATTAACCACACCCAGCCAGGGCAATGCCAATGATGGCGTGATCCCGCGCCTGGCTATTGACACGGCCCTCTATGCGCCGCGGACAGAACGTTAAAAACACCTTTGGGAACGACCCTATGAAGCTGGCAACCAAACCGGACGTCGCCGCGCTGGTGAGCAAGATCCACCTTGACACGACCGGGACAGCCAAGGACAAGATCCTGGTGCGCATGTCTAGCAGATCCTCTAGTGCTAGCAGTCTGTTCTGGTCGGCAAGCACCGCTCTGTATCGAGGGAGGGCGGGGAGGGGAGGCTAACTTGTGCGCGGAATGGCAGGATGAGATGCAGGAGGCGGATGCCAAGGTGCTGCAAGAGAAGGAGGCGGAGCAGCTGGAGGAGCGCGCCAAGTGAGTCCTCCTCATGCGCCCCCATGGGATGCCATCGCGAGAACCCCCCCCCCCCCCCCCCCCTACCTACCGTCCTCCCTGCGCTTCACTGCACTGCGTACCAGTAGGGAAATGACCCTTGCTCACAGAGGTCAGTGTTTGATGGCAATGCTAAAACATCTGCACGTGGGTTTTTTGGTCCATGGGTGTGTTACTTTCATGGTTTTATCGTTTCCATGTACGTAGGTCCAGATGGATTTAAGGGTAAATGCATAGCTGGGAACAGATGAAAGCGGGGTAGGTGGGTGAAGAGTGGAATGGGGTGCAGACGTACAGACATTCCGCGTAGGATAATCCTGGGTTATCCTCATCCTGGGATATCCTGGGATAATCCTGCGATATGGAAAATTTTCCACATGAACACCGGTCTAATACCACAACATGAAGGGTTATCCTGGGTTATGCTTGTGCTGGGATATCCTAGGATGTGGCCTGTTTCATCCCAGGATAATCGGATGTCTGACGGGGTGCACTGCGCGCCGTACCCACCAGGGCCAGGGCTGGTGTGGTTGAGTTATATATTATGAATTGTTTCTGCCCGTTCACCGTGGTCACCATGTGACCGCAGCGCGCCATCGCCCAGGCGTAGGAGGCTATTGTTGAGCTTTCTATGGGCTCTGGCTGCCCCCCTTGCATCAATCAGACCTATGACCCAGGATTCTATTCCGCAACTGGAGCTGCACCTTCTCACGTGTCGGCTCACTTTGCCTCGCTGATGGCATATGCCTCTGTGTGCCTGAGTCACGAGAATGGCATCCCCCCCCCCCCCCCCCCCCCTCCATCCCTCTCCCCCACCCCCCACCCCTCAACAACAGAAAGCTATTGTTGGGCTTTCTTTGTGTCGGCTCACTTTGTTTCGTTGATGGCATGCCTGAGCCATGAGAATGGCGTCGCACCCCTCCCCCCCCTCTCTCGCCAACATACAGACGTTTTCGCGGAAATTCTGCCAGGGTGGTGCTTAATCATGGAATGGCCGGCCTCTCAGGGATTGGTGGGACCGCCGACAAACACTGAGGGTGTGGTGATACTGATGCGAGTTGGGTCACGCGGGGCGGCACACAGCATGTGGCGCCCTCTCATCTTTGGAACGGATACGGTGCAACTGCGGGCCTCATCAGCAGACTGGCCCTTTTGCACGGGTGATGGCAGGCTGCTGGAGACGCAACGGCATGTGGACACTGCCAAGACCCGACGAGACGCGGAGGACGCGGAGGAGGACCGGCTGGAGGAGGAGGAGCTGCTGCGGCTGGAGGAGGAGCGCCTGGTCCAGGAGGACGAGGACCTGATGAAGGTGCGCGTCCCGGCTGCGTGCAACTTCACGGTGTCGGGATGAGCGATCTGCCCCCTCCCCCATGATGAGCACCTCACCGGTCCATAGGCGGCCGCCTGGCTTGGGCAGGCGTGCCCACGTGCTACCTAACGTTGAGAGGGGGGGGGGGGGGGAAGGGGGGGTTATATTACTCTGTTTAACCCCCCCCCCCCCCCCCCCCCCCGCCCCCTTCTGGGGCACAACAAGACAAAAACAACTTTCTTTCTTAGCATATACCAGAATACAGCCCGAAAGCTGTGAGACGTTCCCCTTATAATGCAGGGATATTCCCAATGGATGCTGCACAGCAGTTCGTGAGGTTTTGGGCCCACTTCCCAAGCTGCATGATGCTATAGAGGTGCGCCCATCAGCGAGTCATTGGGGGTGGCTTTAGGCCGCCACTTTGCAGGAATTCCATCGTCGTGTACAGGGTTTCACCAGCCGCCCGGGAAGGGCAAGACCTTGCTGCTGTGCAGTCTTAATTGGTGGCATGCGAGGCATGCGCAACCTGGGCAAATGCCGCAACGGCCGTGGCCCAGGCTTCAGTGTGTCCTCCACCCTGGGCGCCAACCATGTGTGCACTTTGCCTCGACGCGGCCACCCTCTTCTCGGCATAAGCTCGCCGCGTGCCGTTCGTCCACCATGCAGCCCCGCCCGGATTCGGTAACATTGGGCATTTCTGGCTAGATTGCAGCTGGTGACTGGAACTTGTCCGCAGTCTCGGCATGGGGGCCGAAGAGGCTGGGCTCGTGAGTATGTGTGTGTGTCTGGGGGTAGCCTAATGCCCCATAATGCTCCCCCTTCCTTGCATGTGTGGTGGCAGAGGGAGGAGGAGGAGCGGCTGCGGCGGGAGGAGGAGGAGAAGAACAAGAAGAAGAAGGGCAAGGGCAAGGGCAAGGGGAAAGGGAAGGGCAAGAAGAAGTGAGTGAGGGGACCTCTCGCGCTGGGGCAGGCCCGGAGGACTAGCCAGCTTGTTACCTTCCTCTCAACCATCCCCACGGCCTCGGACCCCTCCCGCACATGCATCGCCCGTGTGCAAGCAGGGGGTGCTCTGCGGTATGCCGCAGCCATTCCGTTACTCTGGGAGGCAGCTTAGTGTCGCATCCTGTGTGCCGACGTAGAGAAGCACGGGCGACTGCGCCGGTGAATGTGGCAGTGCTTTGGCACCATCAGTTTCGCCATGATGTCCCGAGCGAGGTGCCTGCGGACATGGATGGCGAGTCCACAGACGTCCTGGGCGAGGTTGTCTGCAGGGCTGGGCGCGCTGCGGACGACCCGTCGGTGCGGGACATGGTGATGTGGGAGTGTAGTAGCTATTACAGTCTAATCGCGAATTGGGCGGGCAGGGGCACTTCCCGGCGGCTCACTTTCTTTTTTTGGCCGGCTTCTTGGCCGGGGCGGGCGCAGCGCTGCCCCCGCCGTCGGCGACCTCGATGGGATCCAGCCACTTGAGCGGGTTCTGATTGAAGTAGGGCCAGTCTGGGACGGAGATGACGATAGCCATCGTGACGCCGGCCGCGTACAGCACCATCATCAGCTTGAAGCTGCCCGCGAGGTAGCCCACCAGGAAGCTGAGTAGCGCGAACACCATCGTCGTGTAGATGGCTAGCTGCTCCGACAGTTTCTGCCCCTCGAAATCCATCGCGCCCCTCTACTCTTGACGAGTCCCACTTCGAGCGCTTCTCCCTCCAGGAGATGGATACACCGCAGTCCTCCTCTCACGCTGCCTCGGCAAGGGCCTGGCGCAGCGCCTCCCCGAGTGGCTCAGCCGCCAGCTGCTGCAGCCGTGCTTTTCGGGCAAGGTGGCCTTGCCTTGCCTTTTGCGTGCGCAGCTGTCAGCGAGGCTGAGCAGTTGTGCGTGGGTGTGGGTGGTACCTGTGCGTGCGGGGAGCCGTGAGCTGTGCTGGTGACCCCTTGGGCGCTGGTGACCCCTATGGGCGCCTGGCTGCCGGTTTGGCAGCACTGACAGGACCGGGCGTGGTGTGAGGCAGAACTGCGGTTGGATCTCTTGAGGTAGTCGTCGCTGTACGGTGTTTTCGCCAAAGGGAGACCAGAAGTCGCAAGCAGGTTGAACGCGCGCCAGCGGCAACGACACGACAAGCAAGTCCCTGGTACCAGTAGCGGCACCGCGGCGGCAGGCGGAGGCATCATCGATCTGACGATGATATCGTCGTGCCCGCCCGCCGCGGTCCCGCGTCATTATCAACTCTATATTAGTTTACCGCGGGCATATGGCGACTGTTTATAGCTAGAAAATCAGCGGCGACGCATGCGCGGGGTATATGACACTGCATAAATAGTGACTATTTTGCGAATCGGAGCGCGTAGCGAATCGATATCACTAAACGAACAGCAGTGGAAAATGCAGCCATCTTGCCGCCGCAAACATCGGTCAATCCTCGTAGAATTATGTTTCGCATCTACACAAGCAACTGCTGGTATCATGCTTTGCTTTGATTATTATTTATTTATTTATTTAATACGTGTAGTCATATTTTTACGAGTAAAAACGATTAGACAGAGTGCGAGTCACGTTGCCAGAAGCGAGTGTCTTGTCTTACAAGCCCCTCGCCACACCAAACAAGATGGGTGGGACGGGTGGGTGCGTGAAGCGCAACAGCAAAAGGGATGAGCGCTATGGTCTAGACAGTTGGCTAAGTAGTAGCTGCAGGCAGGCAGGGAAACAGGTCGGGAGCTGGTGCGGTCGCGAGTCCGCTGCTCACTGCCCCATCCTGGAAGATTCTAGACAGAGCCGATGACTGGCTACTGTGCGATATTTTCCAGGTGGTGGTCGTTCGACCGCACAACTCGGTCCGTCGTCTGACTAAACTCAGTTAAGTACTTAACAACGATTAGACAGAGTGCGAGTCACGTTGCCAGGCAAAACCGGAAGGCCACATACAGTTACCGGTGAAAACCAGTCACTGTGAAAGATTAGCAGCGGAACGCTGCGGTGCCAGGGAGCCGAAGAAGTAGCGGGCCCCAGCGGAGTCCAGGATGCATGGCACGATGTAATTGAGGACCACGCCGCTGCCGACTTTCCAGCCGCCAAGCCAGCGAATCGTAGGCATAGGGACGCCCGTGGCCGAGGCCGCGGACGCCCCGCCACTGCGAAGGCTGTACGACGACCAGCAGAAACCAGCAGGCGGGGTAGCGTCAACTGCCAAGGCAGCGGCAGTTACTATACCCATTCGGAGACAGTAGCCGCGGTCCACGTGCCGGGATCATCATCAGGGAGCTGCCAAAACCGAGTAGCACCGGGCACCACGTGATCGCGGCAGCTGACGAAGAACTCCAAAAGCTCCGCGATTTCGGGGTGCGCCTCGCGGGAAATTTGCAGCACCGGACGAGGCGCCCCGGAAGGCTT
Source organism: Tetraselmis striata (assembly GCA_006384855.1). Lineage (NCBI taxonomy): Eukaryota > Viridiplantae > Chlorophyta > Chlorodendrophyceae > Chlorodendrales > Chlorodendraceae > Tetraselmis > Tetraselmis striata. The sequence continues at coordinate 14,568 of VCJN01002435.1, forward strand.
GCCCTTAAGTACTCGACGGTACAGCGTAATGCTGCGGGAATCAACCGCCAAATCGCGCACGCCGCACCCCGTACTGGTACCCGCGCGGTGACAAAAAAGGAAATTGACCGCGGTAACGAGCAGGGCACGGAATGTGGGCAGGTCGCACGCGATGGACCTGTGAGAAACCAGCCGCTGCGCACGCCGAACACAGGCGAGGGCGACGTCCGCAGGCAGAGGCACCCGGTAGTCCGGGGCGTCCAGCAGCTGCTGAGCCAGCTCCCAACCGCGCATCGCCTGGTTGACGAAAGGCCCAAGCGCCGGCGGCTCCTTGAAATTATCGGTGAAAAAGGCGTTGATCGCTGAAAGGTAGATAGGGTTTAAAGGCACCAGCCTTGTTGCGGCCACGTGCCGCAACCCAAGAGATGTACCGAACGATGAGCGGCGGATCCGCCGTGTCCGGCAGTCTCCCATGTTGCGCGCAGAACTCGCAGAATAGGTTGAATTCAGATCCGTAAGACTGCACGGTACGTTCCGCGCGCGAAGACATCAAGAAATCCGCGGCACGGCGCCCAACCTCGTCGTCGCCGAGTAACCGCAGTAGCCCAGGTCGCATAATCGCTTCCCATGGTGCAGACGGTACGTTCGATTTCAACCCGTACCGCACAGCCGGGTGTTGTCTGCTGTGAGCATCTGTACGGGAGATCTGAAAAGCGTCCGCGGAAACGTCCAAGGTAGCAGCCGCAGCACTTAACGCCCCGTAACCGGCGCGTCGCGACCGGTAGAAGAAGGACGAAAGGGAAGGCGGAAGAGCATCACGCTCCAGGGCGGCGGCCCGACGCCCGCGCGGCGCGCGAGCAGCCCGGGAAAGAACAGATCGCGGGAAGGAGGGTAGTGCAGTACCTCTGTAGCCATCTCGTGTAGCTGCTGGAGCCAAGGGCGGCCGTGCCAGGCCGGGGCGACCACGGTCGCCGCGGCCCCCGATTGCTGCAGCTTTAGCACGAGATCGTCCAGCAGCTGCCAGGGGGGATTGCACCAGTTCACTTCGGCGCGCCACGTGGCGTCCGACTGGGCCAAGGAGTCCACCGCCTCGGTACCTGGGACCGTCCACCGGGAGTTGTACCGAGGTAACAGGGCGTTCTCCATAGTTGCGAATCGGTCGACCGTATGAGGTCCCCAGATGCGATCGACGTACCGGAATATACGAGGATTGATCATCCAATCGGAAAAGTCCTTCTCTCGCGAAAGCTTGTCCGCCCATGCGTTCGCCGCAGATCGAATGTACCGTACTCGTAAACGAATATCGTGTACATCCAGCAAATACCATAGCTTGCGAAGTTCCGCCATAAGCACCGGTGACCGAGTAGTCAAATTGGACAGGAATATGCACCACCGCCTGATTGTCCTCGTACAAAAGTACGCGGCGCCCCATCAGCCGTGGCAAAAATGACTGTATGGCGAGACGTACCGCTTTGAGCTCCTTGTACGTTATATGACGTCGACGATCCTCCTCGTACCAATATCCGCGTGCCTCCGTAGTTTCGCACAGTACCGCACCCCAGCCGTACTGGCTGGAGTCCGTGTGCAGATAGGCTGTCTCCACCGGGCGCAGAATCGGTGCGCCGTTGTGGCGCGTGGGAACATCGCGCCACCACTCCAAATCGCGAATGAGCTGACGCGTCAGACCGACCTTGCCGCTCGGAGAGGAGCATCGGCCCAGGACGGTGTGCGCCTCGCGGAGGTAGAAACGTGCCGGAGGCATCGCGAGGTAGAGGAACTGGCCCTGCCCGGCGAGAGACGCAAGCCGTCTGGCCGCCGCGTGGCGGCGGCGGCGCGCAGCGATGCACAGGAGATCGCGGGCCAGGTTGGAGAGCCGACGCAGTTTCGCCGCTGGGGCGCGGAACTGCATAGTGACCAGGTCCAAGTCCATGCCTAAGTGTTGCAGCTGCTGGGTGGGCTCGGGGTGCGCCTTGGTGGGGTGCTTGGCCAGGCCCAGGCGCCCCCAGAGTCGCTCCACCTCGGCCCGTAGGCGTAGAGCCAGCTGGCGCGACGGTGCCAGAAACAGGAAGTCGTCGATGAACGGTAGGAGGCAAACGCCGCGCGCCTTGCGGCGACGCAAGCGTCGACGGAAGGGCCGGCCGTAGCTGCTGTAGGTCGCGAAGTCTTGTTGACGCAGGTAGCGCACCATGACCGCCATCAGAGTGCAGAAGTAGTAAGGGCTTAGCGACCAACCCATGGGGAGGGCCGCGAAGCGCCACAGGGTGCCACGTACGTTGATTGTAAAGAAGTCCCGGACGTCCTCCCGCAAGCCCAGGGCGTAGTAGCCGTCCTGCAGGTCGAAGGAAAACGCCCAGTCGCCGCGTTTCGCCAGGTACCGCTGGCGACGCAGAGTTTCGAATCGCATGGAATTGACCGCGCAGTAAGAGTTTAGATGGCGCAGGTCTATTACAAGGCGCCACTGGTTGCAGCCCGGCTTTGGTACTAGGAAGACTCGCGACACGTAGTGCTCGCGCACGCCAGGTTCTAGCGCGCCGACTGTTACTAGTCGCTGGCTCTCCCGCTCCCACCACTCGAGCTGTTGAGGCGTAGCGTCCTGTAGAGAGACGCCCCGGTGGAAAGGCGTGGGCGCCGCGCCAGAGAAAGGTAGCGGCACTCCCTCGCGAACCCACCGGAGCACGCGCCCGCTCGCCCCGATTCGCCGCCACTCCCGCCAGTTCTGCCGCACGCGATGGCGCAGAAACGTGGAGGGGCGTGGTAACGAAGCGGAACGGCGGGCCGCACCGTCAGGCCTTGCCCTTGCCCTTGCCCTTGTCGGCGTCGTCGGCTGTGGGGCGGAAGTCTGGGCGTGGGCGGCGTCCGGAGGGCCGGCGCCGTCGCGCTCTGGATGGTGGCTCGTCGTCGTTGTCCTCCTCCTCGTTGGGGTCTGGTCCCACGCCGAAGCGCTGTTGTACGGCTGCCTTTGCCGCCGCCGTGACGCTGTATTCGGCCTCGCGGCGCAAAAGCTCGTCGCTGAGCTGCGCCACTGCTTCCGAACCATAGTCCGCGAAACCGGGCTTGAGGAGGCTGCGGCGAACCACCTGTGCGACTGTCTTGGTCCGCGCATCCGCATCGTTCGACGCGTTGAGGCGGATAAACGCCAGGAAGTCGCGCCGGTGTTTATTTGAGGCGTCGTAGGCCGCCACGCCCGCTTCAAGGAGGCGAAGGTCCTCCTCACCAGGGGGCTGCGCCGCGCTTGCCGCTCTTTTAATCGACGCGAGCGCCTCGCAGAGAGCCGCGTGGGCCACCGCATCGTAGAAGCCAAAGCAGTACAGAGAGCGGTACTGATCCAAAGTGGCCCAGTGCCGACGCGCGATGAGCTGGCGGTGCGTCTCGTCAGATGAGATGTCGTACAGTTGGGGAATCGGAGAGAGGCCGGGACTGGGCTGGACGGAAAAGCCGGGGCCAATTAAATGAGCCCACTCCTCCCAGACTAAGGAAGGGGCAGCGGCACTAGGGCCACCGCGCTGGGGCTGGGGCACGGAAACCTGCTCTGCGCGAGCCGGTGCGTCGTGCTGGGAGCTCGCCGCGGCAGCGCTACTAGCGGGCGCGCGGGGCTCGGTAGGAGTAGAACCACTAGGCCGCTGAAGGTCACTTCGTAGGGCTTCCAGAAGCTCCGTAAGCCCCGCGAAACCGGCCTCCAGCGCGGCGATGCGGTCTTCGGCTAGGCCACTAGGGGCGTCACCGGAGTTGTCAGGCATACTGAGCCCTGACAATGCCGTGCGCAGGGCGTCGTGCTAGCGCAGGCGGATAATATCGACAAGGATCGCTTCCCCTCGCGGCACAGGTGCCGCGCGATCGCTGGGGCGTGAAGCGCAACAGCAAAAGGGATGAGCGCTATGGTCTAGACAGTTGGCTAAGTAGTAGCTGCAGGCAGGCAGGGAAACAGGTCGGGAGCTGGTGCGGTCGCGAGTCCGCTGCTCACTGTCCCATCCTGGAAGATTCTAGACAGAGCCGATGACTGGCTACTGTGCTATATTTTCCAGGTGGTAGTCGTTCGACCGCACAACTCGGTCCGTCGTCTGACTAAACTCAGTTAAGTACTTAACAACGACTATTATGATGATTTTTGAAATTGTTACTGTTGGGAACACATGAAATTCGCGGAATAAATGAAGTGATTCAAAATGGTCATCCACCTGTACGTAATTTAATTACGTACAGGCAGGGTATACCCGTATGTCAATTTTTGGACGTGCAGGTAATGGTACCGGTACCGTATACCGCAAATCAGGCGGAGAACCAGCAATAATGAAACCGATATACTGTGGCAACTACAGGTACGGGTACTGCCCGAAAGCAACGCCAGAATAACTACCGCTGGATATGCGAATCAACACAGCAGATCCCGACAATGTCCGGATAGGTGCCTGATACGCGCCTGGCGGCGCGGCGGTAGTGCGGCGGCGGCGGCGCGATAGCTCCGCCCTCTTCAGCTGCGTGCGCGGGGTGAACTGTGAGCAGGAAGTACCAGTACTTGATGCGCGCCGCCAGCCACGGCTAGCTTCTCCCTCTCGCGCCCCCTGCTGCAGCTCCACCGCCGCTTGCCCGACGCGCCACCATGGCCAAGTCCACGAACCACACGGCCCATAACCAGGCGTACAAGAAGCACCGCAATGGCATCAAGAAGCCGAAGAAGCAAAAGTACCACAGCACCAAGGGCATGGACCCCAAGTTCGTGCGCAACCAGAAGTACTGCAAGAAGCACATGGTGAAGAAGAGCGCTTAGGCGCCGCGGCTGGGGACGCCCGCTGGTGAGCTCTCGCTTGCCCCCGAACCACACACGCGTGAATCGTTCTATCCCGATGGCCTGCTCGCCGGCCCCGGCGAGTCCGCCGATCGCAGCGGCCGCGGTGGAGCTGGCTGGCTGGCTGGCTGGAGCAGTGCCGGGCGGCGCCCGGGAGTAAGTTCATTTATTTGTTGGTTTACTGCCCAAGGCGGGAAGATTCAGCGGTCTTGGCCGGCGATCGTTTTCGGTTTCACAAGAATACCGCAGCCAGGGAAATTTGGGGTAACTTTGAAAGACAGATATGCCTAGGAGAAGTGCCTGGCTGCCTGACATGGCGTATAGGGGCTTGCGTTTGTGTGTATATGTGTATATGGGGGGGGGGGGGGGGGGGGGGGGGGGGCTCAGCCTCCCAAGCTGCTCACCATGCCGGCGCAGGTGCCGTATAGAAGAGCCGCGAAGCCGTTTTCGCTGGCAGCATGCTTGTGTAATGTCTGGGCTGAAGGTTCTCGTGCGCCGCCACACTCGAGTTGGCACTCTCAACGTAGCATGCCATCGGGTCTCGCTGGGTTTCCTCCTGGGCCCTCTTGAGGGTTATCTGCGCTTCGCCTGACTGGTTCGGCCTGTTTGTCCCGTGCCACTGTGCGCGCATGATGTTTCGGGTGCGTGACACTGACTGAGTGTGCCTCCTCCCGCACCTGTGGTGTCTCCCCCGCAGGCTGCCATGGACAGCAGCATGCGCAAATGAAGAGTCGGCATTGACGGCTGTAGGTCGCCGGTGTCATGTTCGTCTCGGCTTGTAACTGATACGCCCGTCTCGTTCATGCCATGGTCTTGCTGGCAGATACGCACGTGTGCATGCTGCCTGCTGCAGAGAGGCGGGCATCCGCTTGTGCTGCAGGGAGCAACTCTCTCCTGTGCTGCTAGGGGCAACTCCCCCTCCCCCCCCCCCCCCCCCCCCAACGGTCGATCCTCTGCCACGTCGCCAATCACTGGGATCTTTCCGTGAGGCGGTGGTCAGCTGCTGGTAGCTGCACCTCAGCACAACGAAGAGACTGTCGGTGTCCGCCGGCCATGCTTGCGTGTGCTTGTGCACACAGGTGTCTGAGTCTGTCTGTACATGTGGTAGCGCGCCGCTTTTTCTCCTTCTGCGAAGAGAGGGGTTGGGCGGGCTGATCTCCCTGTGCCAGTGCATACTTGGGGCAGCACGATATTTGGACATTGCCATATCGAATGTTTGCCAATGGGACTAGTGAGCTGCGAACCCAAGAGAGATGTCGCGTTGCTCTGGTCTCCTCGCGTGCAAGTCTAACCGCAGCGCACCCACTCTCTCTCTCTCTCTCTCTCTCTCTCTCTCTCTCTCTCTCTCTCTCTCTCTCTCTCTCTCTCTCTGTCTCTGTCTCTGTCTCTGCCATAAACGCCAGGATTATGGCGTGCTCACGTGAAAGGGGAATGCCATGGGGGAGGTGAAGGGGCTTTGACAACTAGCTCAATCGTGATATGGTGTTGAGCACAATGGCAGCGCTTTGCCGATGATAGCGTGGCGGATGGAGGCACGGGCCAGGCCAGTGTCCATTCCGGTTAGCAGTCCTCGTACATGGAAACCTAGAATCTTCATCAGGGAAATGATGACTACGCGATGACATCGGACGGATGACGCGATGACAATCTTGTGGCCCACTCGGCCTTTCTCTGAATTTCGCTCTCCATCTGAGCTTGGTGTTACATCCTGGAAATCAAGCTTGTAGGAACCAGGCTCGTGTCATCTCCAAGCTAGACTGCAAGCTAGACATACCCACACAGCTGTTTAGTGCTAATCCCACGCAGGGAGGCAAGGAATCAGGCAATAAAAGAAATTGATTACAGGATCACCAAGTTTTTAATGTACTAGGAGGCATTGGCGGGAAGGGGGGGGGGGGGGGGGGGGGCAGCTGATATTACCGCTGGCTATTTGCCATGCTGATGTCAGCGTGCTGACCGGGGCTGACATGGCAGCCCCCAGCCCGCACCAGGTAGCTCAGCTGCCATGAGGCGGCTGAGGGCTAGCTATAACTAGGCCAGGATTGACTGTTTGTGGTCATTCCTGGCAGCTCTGAACTCTCCCGCCCACCACGCCCTCAGCAGGGTTCAGCAGCAGCTTTTTCCGACTGCTGCTGCTGTTTCACCGGCAGGCAAGACCTTTCCCATCCCAGTTCAAGCTACTCGTCCCCAATGCTGAGCTGCCAGACTGGTCTTAAAACCCGTCATGGATAGACGGACACCGAAAAGTTATTAGCTTTAAAAAGACTCGGATGGCGCGAGTTAGCTCCATCACGAGTCACCATCACATCCTATCAGAATTTCACCATACAGAAACGACACGCAGCGAACGCGGCGGAAATTGGCGGAATACACACTCTGCACTGTCCGATGCAGACTGTACATTGGTACTCTGTCCTGTGGGGCCACACGATGCTCCTGCGCAATCCCTCTCGGGCGTCTCCTTGACGCGGTCAGTCGCCACCATCACGGGTGCTGGCGCAGCAGCAACGAGAGTGCATCCCAGAGGCTTTGGAGGGTCGCTTTCTGGAAATCCCGCTGCAGAATCATGTTCTTGCGGACTGAAAGCCGCTGGCCGTTTTACTAACAAACTATCAAATGCCTTGCCGGCACCTGTCATGTGGAGAAAAAGTACGGGGTGGGGTGGGGTGAGAGGCGTCGTGGGTCGTTCAGCCGGTGCCAATTCAAATAGATTCACTCAATACTGGTGAAGTCTGACGCGCGAGTAGCCAGTTTGCCAGGTAAAAGGACCGGTCAAGGGGCCCGCGCTACGCACTGGCATGTAGATGCTGCCACTGGGAGCACAGTTTGAACCGTGATGCACAGCGAGAGACACATGTGAGAGGTGCACTTGCATCCATTCATAAATGGTGCAATATCAGGTGCCCGTAGGTGTACAAGCAGTAGGCGATGACCACGCTCTTCTGTCAAGCTGATGGCGAAACGCCACGTACCCCGACAAACAGGAGGATTAAATAAAAGGTGAAGATCTATTATGACTACATCCTTGGCATGTTGCTGGAACCTTTCAAGCGGCCTAGACAACGACTACAGGCCACTGAGGTGGCGTTGCACAGCCCCTGGCTTTTAACACCACGGACAGTGGATTAAGTGCGGGGTGGGTGCCGCGCTGGTGACTACAGCCCCGGCGCATCAGTGCTCATTTAATCAGCCCGCAAATCTTCAGGAACGGCACATCCCACCCCCTGTACATAAACAGGGACATGCACCGCTCCACTCTCGACTCCTCCGCCCATGCCCTCCCGTTGCATTCGATGGGGAAGTTGTCTGGCCGCGGGCACTTTTTGTCGCCGTACGTCTCCTCCACTTGCTGCTCCCTGGAAACCACCGACAACAGAACACAATTACTCCCGGTGTGGTCAAAATTTGGCACCTCGCTGTGTCAGATGCGCACAGTCAGAAAGAAGAGTCTCACCACAGGGCTTCGTCCCTGATGGCCATCTTCCTTGCGGCCTTGGCCTGTAACGCAGAGTAGGAAAACGCGACATCTCTCAGCACGTCACTGACATTGCCACTCCTCAAGTGCGCGATGGGAAGACAACCTGATCAGTGCAGCTGAAAGCCATCCGGTGTAGTGCATGATCTATGCTGGCGTTAATTGCTCAGCATGAGGCACAGTGGTGGGCTCCTCACGTCTGCAGGTGTGCCGGTGAAGAGAACCAGGCACAGCAGCACCGCCACGGTGGCGCATCCGAAAATGATGGAAAGGACCCATCCGTACGACCAGGTCCCGTCCGCCCTGGATGCCGCGTCCTGCGAGGTTGAGCACGGGCCGAGGTATGGCGTCAGCATACAGGCCGAGGTACGTATGCGCTTGCCAGGCTCCGCCTGTTGGTGAAGCCATAGCTAGCCAGTATGTTGCTAGGCTACAAGTAACAAGAATAAGTGCACCCCCATCGAATGGAGGGTGTCCCTCTCGCCCTCGCGCGAGACGGCGGCTCGCCAGCTGTTAGCTCGGCACGTCGTCTAGAGCGACGCTCCCCGCCCAAGCAGGTTGTGCCGGGAACGGTATCCAAGCACCTGGAGTCGCTTCCTCCGCAAGAGTGCCGCCCGCTCGCTCCTATCATCGGAGCCCCCCGCGCCGGAGTCCGCCACCGGCAGCCGGGCCTCCGCAACGTGAACGTCGATCGCGGACTTCAGCTCGGCACTCTGCATCTCCATCGCGCTGCGCAGCTCCCGCAGGCTCTCGCCCCTCCCGGTCCGCGCCATTGTGCAGACAACGTGCAGCGAACCACTGTAGCTACCCGCGGCGGACGGCGCTCACTCAAGTACCGCAGCTGGTGCCCGTGATGCTTCTGTAATGGTCGAGGTGGAACCTACGGGGATAAGAATGTAACGGGTCAAGGCGGGCCGCCCCAGCTGGACCGGGGCGGGTGCGGCACGCCATCTACAGGTAGCGACTATGCGACTAAGAAGGACTGCAGGCGCGCGCACGCAGTAGACCGTCAGCAGCGCATACGATTCCGCGCCAGCACACTATATACCGATACCATGTAATTAATATACCGATACAGGTACGAATAAACTCGTATTTACCAGTACAGGTACAGGTACCGGGATAAAAGCTCGTATGGTACGGGCGCTGCACGGCGGTTGTTGATGGGTTTGGTTACACGGGGTAGTAGAGTCGCGGGCGAAGGCAAAGTACAGGTACTACTACGGGCGGCAGGCAGGGGGGCGAGCCGGCAGCGGTTCCGGCCCCTGCTGATGATGCGCGCTAACGACTACCTGTAGCACGCGGACTACAAACCCTTCCTTCCCCAGTACTTTCCGTGCATTCTCTTGACGCTCTCCCTGTATTACCAAAAAGATATCATCACCGCTACTACGGTGTACAGACCCTCCTTGTGATAGTCGCTATCGTCATCATCGCCGGCGCGCAGTATGACTGTACGATGCAGGGTGGTAGCATCATCACCATATATCATCCGGTCTCTAATCGCAGAATGCTTAGCGACTATTCGGCAATTCGCTTGCGGAATGACTGCTTAACTCAACGTCGCCTACTACCCAGGCAGGGCTTTCCGGATAAACTCGATCGCTGCTGACTAAATAATACATATATGGCCGCGTCATGGAAGAGGTAATCCTTAAGGATTTGATGCTGCATCACGGGTCTCACTGTTGCCAGTCCTGTCCCGGGGGCGGGCAAAATCATCACCGACAAAACAGTTCGATCTTTCGTTGCTTGAAAGGGGCGCGCGCGAGTGTTCGGCAGCAGTCGTCTGTGCTGATCGACAAGCGACGACGTTGAGCAGTCGGCCCACTCTCCGCTGCGTCATTGAAAGCGGGGCGAGCACCACAGACAAGTAGCTAACGCGGCCAGCGGCCAATATCGAGCGGCGCCGATCCCAGCCCACTGCGGCTGTATGGCGGGCGGCGGCGACGAGCGCGCGTTCGTCGTGTCGGAATTTCGCGATGGCGCGATGGACCAAACCTACCGCTGGCGCCCCGGCGGCGAGGCGCAGCCGGTGGAGGTCCCGGAGCCGGGGGGTGGCTCCGGGGCTGCCGGGAAGGCGGCGGTGTGGCGACTGGCGGCCGCCTTTCTTCCGGAGGGGTTTCCGGACTCGGTGCGCACTGAGCAAGCAAGCTCAGCCCCGACTGGCAGTAAATACAAAACAACAAAGCCCCAAAAAGTCGACAGCTCTCCCGTGAAGCCCTGAAAGTGGGGGCATGCAGACCCTGATTGGGTGCAGTGTTTGCTTCACGATAATGCTACCCAGTGACCGCCTGGGTGGGTCGGCCTCTTTGGCGCCTCGCAGGTGACGCCGGACTACTTGGCCTTCCAGACTTGGGACACCGCGCAGGCGCTGTGTTCCTACGTGCGCGGGATGCTGTGCCAGAAAGCCATCATGACGGGCATCGGTGTGGGGCAAGAGGTGCGCGCGCGGGCGTGAAGGAAACAGACCCCATTTAGACACGCAGGCAGGCAGAGACACAGACCGGCACACAGACAGCATATCTCGGTTGCACTGCTCGATCATCGTGACACCATCTCCTAATCGCTGTCGCCGCCCCGCCACTGCTTCTGCTACTGCTGCTTCTGCTGCTGCTGCTGCTGCTGCTGATGATGATGATGATGATGTTGCTGGCCCCAGGCGGCCACTCCCATGGGCGCGCTTTTCCACTTCTTCGTGCGGGATCTGGTGGGCATGATGGGCGGCATCCTCTTTGCCAGCTCGCAGGGACCGCTGCTGGACGCGCACGCCAAGCAGTGGCGCCTCTTTGCCGACTGCATCAACAATGCAGGCAACCCCCCCCCCCCCCCCCCCCCCCCTCCCCCCCTTTGATCTCCCACACCACCACGGTGGTTATGTAGCAAGAGGAAGGTCCCTTAATCGTCAGTGCGATTGTCACTCCGCTCGGCAGGCCTGGCGCTGGAGCTCGCATCCCCGCTGTTCCCGGCGCATTTTCTGCTCCTGGCCTGCCTCGGCAGCATCGCGCGTGCGCTGTGCGGTGTTGCCGCCGGCGCCACGCGCGCCGCGATGACACAGCACTTTGCCCGAGGGCGCAACGCCGCCGATATCTCCGCCAAGGAGGGCTCCCAGGTGGGTGGCCTCCCCTCCAGAGCTGTCTCTCCTATGAGAATACCCCCCCCCCCCCTTTGCCCTCCTGGCCTCCGACCTGGATACTGCCTGCACGCGCAGGAGACGTTAACCACACTGGTGGGGATGGTCGTGGGGATGGCCACCACGCACCTAGCTGCAGGTAAGGGAGCTATTGCCGTCTAATCCCAGATGAAATGTCCAGCCAACGCCCCCGGCCCCCGCCCACTGTTCTCGCTTACTACTCGGCACGGAATCACGCTGAGCATCACACCACAGGGATGCACACCTTGGCGCACCTTTTCCGCTCCGTATGCAGTCCTTTCACTCATCTGCTGCAATGACGAATAGAGCCCACACTGTCCAGCCTCTCCAGCTCGTGGGCGTGCGTACATTTTTCATGTCATGCCCCTCGCCTAGCCATGGAGAGCACGATTCAGATGGAGACGGCTGTACCCCCACTGCAGATAGCCAGCTGCTGGCGTGGAGCGCGTTCGGGCTGCTCACTATGCTCCACGTCTACTTCAACGTGCGTGCCGTGCGCGCGCTGCAGCTGAGCAGCCTCAACCAGCCGCGGCTGGACTGCCTGCTGGCATGCTCCGCCCCCTCTCCCGCCCCTGGCCCCGGCAACGGCGACCGAGCGCTGCGGCTGCCAAGCCCGGCCGAGGTGGCAGACCGCGAGGACATGCTGCCGCCGCCGTTCCGCCGGCTGCTGCGCATCGTCCTGCGGCAGCCCGTCACCACGGTGGCGCTCGGCGCCCGGCTGAGGGAAGTGTGGGTGAGTACGGCGGCGCCGAGAGGGCGCGCTCTAGGTGGCCACGTGACCCTGTCAGCTGCATGACATCCACACAATTGCAGGGGGGGGGGGGGGGGGGGCAAGGGGGGACGGAGAACTGCTGCCTTTGTGGCCTATGCCCATTGCTAACAGCCCGCCTGTCGGCAATGGACCTGAGGAAGGCGCCCTGGCGTGCAGGACAGCGACGGCGGCCACAGCAGTGCCGAAGACCTCGCTGACGCGGAGCGCGGCGGCTGGATGCACCTGCTGGCGCTGCGGCGCGGGCGCGTTCACGCCGTGCTGCACCGCAAGGCCGGGAGCGAGGACGTGCTGCGAGCCTACCTGCACGCGGCAGCCGTCATGCGTGCGCTCAACGCCCGACCCGGCAAGGCCACCAGGGTGAGACAGGCTTCTTCCCTAGGACTGCCCAAACCCTTGTCCTGGCCCACGGTCCCAGCACCCTTCAGCCCCCAGGTGGCCAGAGGTCTTCTCAGTAAACGTGGGTCGCATTTTGCCGCTGCCCATACACACGGGATTTCACAGGGCGGCCCCAGCTAGAGCACCAAACAACGAATTATCCCAGACTGCCAGTTGCTCTGATGCCAACCAGCCATTCTAGAAGGGCAATGCCCCCCCCCCCCCCCCCCCCCCCCACACGGGCACGCGCCTTGAGCCCTCTTCACCCCTTCTACTTGAATTTTCTTTCTTTGCCGCTGCGATGGGGCGGCGATTAAGCCATGTGCGGCCATTAACAGGGTGCAGCCTTGAGCGCCATGCGAGGCAGCCGCGCTTGGCTGGACTCTCAAGGCGACGGCTTCACGGCGGCGTTGGCCGCGGCGGGGTGGGACCTCTCGCGTGTGTTGCTGCTCACCGGTGCGTGGCGGGCGGAGTGGGCAGTGGAGGGCGGCGCGGGTGGCGGGAAGGCCACCCGCTGAGGCGCAGCTGGGCACATTGACGGGGCACTCCCCCCCTCCCACCCCCTCCCCCACAGCTACTTTGGCACTTGCGAGTGCTGATTGCCTCCGCACCAGCTAATAGTGCATGGTACCACTCCATCATCACACCGGCCCAAGGCGGATACGGCATGTAATGCCTCGTCAGGCCTTGCGCGACCGGAGTGGCCGGAGTGGCATGTGCTTCTCATTCGCTGTCAACTCCACCGTATCTGAGCGAACACATCCTGCCCTACTCACACACTGGCATGTGGTTGAACTCTTGCCGAGAGCTTTATGGATGTGTGCGTGTGCGCCTCACCGGCATGTGCTGCGCCACCCGTTGTGGCCCCATGCTACAAGATAGTGCAAATGCTGGGCATGGGCGTGGCACGTTACGGGACAGCCCCGCTGCCCTCCCCAAGTGACACTGAGAGGCATTGGTCAGAACGGGGCAGCACAGCTACAACGTATCCCATACTTTCATAGAAGAAATTGCCCAGTGTCCCAAAGAGTGAGCCAAGAGGGACGCCATCTGACTCCTCTGCCAATTTCGAGGCCCGCCGACTCTAGCATGCGTCCCGTCGCCGGTTCACCCTGTCCCCAAAGCCCTCCCCTACTCCTGCATGGTGGCGCCCCCGACCGCTTTCTTGCCCGCCTTCTTGCCTGTCGCCTTGCCCTTGGGCTTGCCGATCTTCACCGCGGGCTTCACCCGCAACCCCGCCGCCTTGGGGGGCGATTTCGGTCCCTCGTCCGTGTCCATGGCCTCCACGCCGATGGCGACCGCCTTGGCCTGTGCCAGCGCAGACTGGCTGTGCTTCTTCGTTACCCCCTTCTTCTTCTTGCTGCCGGTCTTCGGCCGCTTCGCCTTCCCCTTCCGCGTCGACTTGGACCTCGCCATCTTCGGCGCCCGGCCCCCGGCAAACGTCTCACCCCAAGCTGAGAACCCTCGGCTACGCCAGGAAGCAAAGCGCCAGCTCGGCGATCACTGCAGCTGTCTGCGTATTCTCGCTGGCACAAGTGCAGTGGCTGAAGTTGTTCTCTCGCACGCTGCTGAAAAGTGCCAGATTGTCCTGTGCGGACGCGGTATCGGCGCTTTGTCGGCGGCCGCCGTCAGCGACATTGTCGTCGTCTCGTGCCTGGAGCCGCGGGCAGCGGCGGCGCGCGCCGCTACAAGATGGATTTCTGACTACCGATACCCGGGTACCTACGGGAGCGCTTATTCGTCATTGTTCAGTACAGTTTACATGAGCTAGCAGTATAATATTTACATGAGCTAGCAGTATGGTAGACGAGTATACAGCGACGATACGGCGACTCCCTTCGGCTTCGGCGGGATATCTTTTAGGCCGGCCGGCCGACAATTACCTGCCGCATCGCCGGGCCCCGCGGCCCGGCGCTAAAAGAGGGTTCTGCTTAAATGTAGGCTTTTTCCTTCCCCAGTACTTTGCGTGCATTCTCTGGACGCTCTCCCTGTAATAAACCAAAAAGTTACATACGGCGACTCAGGATTATCTAATCCTTATGGCCCCTGCGACTACTCGTACGAGCGCCCGATGACAACAACACAGTCATCGTCCGACAACATCGTCATCGCCGCCAGCAAGCATCAGCAGCAGCACGTTCTCTGTACTGGCTGAGTTAGGCTTAGGCTTAGGCTTAGGCTTAGGCTTAGGCTTAGGCTTAGGCTTAGGCTTAGACTTAGACTTAGGCTTAGGCTTAGACTTAGGCTTAGGCTTAGGCTTAGCCTTAGGCTTAGGCTTTGGCTTTGGCTTTGGCTTTGGCTTAGGCTTAGGCTTAGCCTTACGCTTAGCCTTAGGCTTAGCCTTAGGCTTAGGCTTAGGCTTAGGCGTAGGCTTAGGCTTAGGCTTAGGCTCAGGCGTAGGCTTAGGCTTAGGCGTAGGCGTAGGCTTAGGCGTAGGGACTGACACGCGTGTAATCCTTAATCCTTACCCTGTATAGCGATTGATAATGGAAGCAGGACGAGGACATGGTAGCCGTAGCTACGACCTACAGGTAGCCACCTACGACCTACCGGTAGCCACCTACCGGTAGCCACGACCTACCCGTAGCTTGAAATACAGTAGTCGCTAAAGGCGATCAGGATGAAATCACTCGAAAATACAATAGCAAACGTCCACCATATAGTCGCTATAAGGATTACAGCAATTGCGCGGTAGAAGTAACACCAGATTACCAGAAGAGGGTGCGGAATGAGCACAGGATTGGTTCGAAACAACTCAACATACAGCAGGTAATCCTTGCTTATTCAATCCTTACACAAACATGTTAGCGACTACTACGAAGGAAAGGATATCTCAGACAGTTTGTATTATTATTCAGAATAATTGCATATCATCATTGATTTACGAGGTACCCGACCGCAGAAGTTCACCGGACAAAACCAATAACAACATTGTGACTGGTGAATATCGCCCACCTGGAATTTCCGATTTCCCGATTTCTATGAGTCGTTTTCCCGATGACTTCCAATCGCGCACGGCCAGTACGGTTCCAGGTATAGCCCAAAAAAAAACAGCGACCTCGTCCGGCATCAATCTGCCGATTTCGCAGCGGCGTTCCTTCCCAAGGTGGCGGCTTCTCTAGAAGGCTAGTGTTTCAGAGATAGCCACGAACGTTCGCTTGCCTGCCCCAGCCCGCGGTAACCGCGGTAGCTACAGCGCTAGCACACCTCTGCCGCGAGTGGGCGCCTTTGGCGGTAGGGGTGGGGAGGGGGATGGCCTCTCGGGCGGCCGAGCTTCTCACCGAGGCCGGCGTGTTAGGCGACGCGGCACTGGTTGCCTCCTGGGCAGCGCTCTACCTGGCCGTCGCGCTGCTTCGGCCAGGCACGCCCCTTGCCGTGCTGAAGAATGTGGCGCATAAGGTCGAGTGGGACACGAGGATGGTGTCCACAGTGCACGCGATGGTAATTGCTGCCGGCGCCTGCGTTGTGTTCTACGAGGCGATTGAGGTGCACCCCCCGCCCCCCCCCCCCCCCCCCCCGCCTTCCCCGCCCCCCTCTCCACTCTACAAACCATGTCAACCATTTCACTGACCACACCGCGATGAAATCCTAGCTGCTGCATCATATCGCGTCTCATCTCCTGAGGTTGAGACGTCGACGGAGAGTCAATTGCGGAATGCCTGTATGCGTGTGGGTCCGTGGCCCGGTTGGTGGGTGTGTGTGTGTGGGGGGGGGGGGGGGGGGGGACATTGGTGCGCACTTGGCCTCTCTATTGCCACACCAAGCTCCGAGCATCTCGGCATCTCGAGGTACCAGCACTGCATGTTCTGGCGATCCATGCCCTGCCCTCCCTGGGTTTCTGACCCGCTGTCCCGTGGCCCTGCAGTACACCCGGCACGACATGATGTTTGGCTACGCCGTATACCCAGTGATCTTTTCAAAGATATTCCGCGCCTACCTGGCATACGACCTTGTGCTTTGCGTCGCCTACTACCACCTGCTCAAGGACTGGGCTTCCATAGTGCACCATGTGATCTTCCTCTCCATCTGTCAATACGCCATCGGAAACTACTACTTCAAGTTCCCCTTTGCCTGGCTCTCCATCGCCGAGGTGTCCACGCCCTTCGTCAACCTCAGGTGCGCACTCATGCAAGCCGCATGCAGCTCCCATCAGCCGTTGCCTCCTGTGCGCCATGCCTTGCCCCCAACACCAACCTCACCCTTACCCCCATGCCTGCCCCGCCAGGTGGCAGATGGCCATCTGCGGGGACAAAAGCTCCGCTCTTTACAAGCTCAACGCAGGCCTGCTGACACTCACGTTCTTCGTCACCCGTGTGGTGATGTACGGCGCGGGGCTAGTCCACCTCTACATCATCAGGTCAAGGCGCCGACCTCCCCCCCCTCACCCCCCCCCCCCCCCACCGGCTGTTGTTGCTGTTGGTTGGTGTTGGGCGGCGACGTCCTGACGTGGGATCGGTGCTACGTGACCAGGGACGTGTGGTATGGGCCGGAGACGCCGGTGGGCATGCTGCTGTGCGTGACTGGCATGGCGCTTGGTGACCCCCCCCCCCCCCCCCCCTCCGCCTTTGCTTCTGACACGGACTCACCCGTTAATCCTGCCCCCCCCCCCCGCCCCCCCCCGCCCACATTGTCAAAACAGAAAAAATGCTGAGTAGATATCAGGGACAGTGCCGACTGCGCCCCGGTCTTACGCAGCTGGCTGTGCCCCCTGCCACGCAGGCTACCTGCTCAACCTCTTTTGGTTCCGCCTCGTGGCCAAGGGCTTCTTCAAACTAATGGCCAAGCCCAGCCCTGAAAAGCAGCAATGAGGACGGAGTCGATGCGGCCCAGGCATGTGGTGCCCCCGGCTTGGAGCACGGACGGACCGTCACATTGGACCAAGATAGACAAACACGGCCATCAGCATAGAAGCACACACACACACACACACACACACACACACACACACATACAATCCTCCACAACCCCACGCCGCCATGTACCGGTGCCCTATCCGTGACACTCCAACATCGCCCCTCCGAGCCCGGCGCACTTGCACCGCCAGTATTCCCACTCAATTCTACCAAGCCCCTCAGCGCCCATCCCCTCCCAGCCCTCACCCCAACCATCTACCATCTACTTGCGATCCTAGGCGACTTGAACGGCATGAGGTACCCCGTATGGCCAGCAGCAGCCCAGGCAGCCAGCAGACATCCTAACAACCTACAGATGCTCACTCCCCGCAGGGCAGGTTAATGTGGCGATGCAGCGGATGTAATCTATATTTCTCCGTCCTCGTACTAGATGCACAAACAGCCACTCTAGGCGGAGCCATGTGTTGACGCCCAGGCCTAGGCGGTTGTCTCGTGCTCTGCTTGCCATTCTGGTGGCGGACAACTGGGCTTTGTCAGGGCTTACACCGGAGCTATTGGAGGTCCGCGCTCACCGCATGAAGCCGCTCTCCAGCACGTCCACCATGTTGTACACCTTCTTAGCCGCGCCCGAGGCCGCCATCTGGCTCAGGAAGATACACGCGTCGACGGTGCCCTCCGCATACACGGTGCGCCCGATGACATTGTGGCTTAGCGCCACCTCGACGTCGCCCCCGGGCGAGGTGAGCGTGTAGGTGTGGAAGGCGTGCCCGTTCATCGCGTCCATTGGCACGCCCAGCTCCTCGTTGGACGAGATGTCGTCGCGCAGTTTCTTGATATCCGACATCTGAAAAGGCTCGCAGCCCAGCGTGCCCATCGATTCCACCACTGCCTTGGCGGTACCCGAGGTGTCGACCTTGGTCTTCTGGTGCGACTCCACCACTGAGAGGGTATAGCCGGAGAAGGCGCCCGGGAAGCGCTCCGCCAGCATCTCCACCATAGCCTGTACCGCCACGATCTGCTTGCCCATGTTGGGGGCGATCACTGCGTACACGCCTGCGCTCTCGGCGGCCGCGCGCATCGCCTCGCGGTCGCCGCCGGTGGTGCCCACCACAAAGTTGAGCCCCTGGGAGCTGTAGTACTCGCAGTTGGCTGTCACGACATCCGGCAGCGTGTAGTCGACGACCACAAGGTTGGGGTAGGCCTCCTTGACAGACGCCATCACCTGTGCGGGGCAATGTCATCCCAGCTTTAGCGACCTTTAGGTGTCCTTTAGGTGCTGCGGATCAGAGTCCCACAAGAGGCAGCGGTTCAACCAGCACGGGCTGATGAGCTGCCCCGCCGTCACCTCATCGCGCTCGTGATTGGGCACCAACTTCACGCTGACGCCTTCCACCGCCACAACGCCCTCGCTCGAGTTAAAGGAGTACGGGACGAGCGTCACGCCCGCCTTCACCACGCTCATCGCGACGGCATTCCCCATCTTGCCGAAGCAGCTGTTGACCATCACCGCCAGCCGCGCCTCGCCACCGCCGCCAGAGGACGCTGCTGCCATCGGCGTGCCGCTTCCCGCAGCAGACGCCATCACACTGCGCGGCCGGCTGAGGGCGCGATGGCTGGTGCGCGCAGAAGACAGTCGCGCGCCCTCCCGCGGGAGACAAGCGGGAACGGCAGGCGCGCAACCGGCGGCGCGACGGGCGGCGGACGATACGGGGCGCTCCTGCGGGGGGAAGGTAGCGCGCGCTGACGGCGCGGCGAGAAGGAGAGACATCGGCGTGCCTGTTAGGAGGCAGGCGTACGGGTGGGTCGACGATCGGGCCCTGGGGGTGTATTGTAGCGCTATATAAGGACGTGCAGCACTGCCGCTTGCAGAAGTGAGAGGCCTCCTGTTCTCCCCTGCTGCCTTGCTTTGGTCTGCTTCTGCTTATTGTGCACCGGAAGTTCAGTTCGCCCTTGGTTTGATGGGTTTGATGGCCTGCTCGGGTTTGATGGCCTGCTCCAGCTCAGTGCACCGCGACTGCTGGCGAAAAACAATAGCGAATATATCATCGAACGCGTGACGAGTAAGGACTTATTTTTTTTCGCCCCGCCCGGCCGGGGCGGGGACAGGACTCGCACCGCCTGCTTTTTTTTCCCGCCCCCGGGACAGGACTGGCACCAGTGAAACCCTTGCAGTGTCTCTACGACGGCCGTTTAGGCAGCAATCCAGTTACGGAAAGCCCTGGGTAGGCGACGCTCCGTTATAGTCATCAAGCAAATTGCCGAAGCATTCTGCAAGACTAATTAGAGGCCAATGACGGAATTTCCAACACTGTTGGATCACCGTCTAAAACACTGCCATCAAAATACCCGGCACTGACCACGAAAGGTCCGCCCTACCCGTTTGGGCGTCGGCCCATTCGAGTAATGCGAGTTGGGGCAAGCCCCAACCCGCGGAGCAAAGCATTTCGGGAGTGCGATACACGTGCAACAAAAAAGGCAATGTGAGGGAGGGCCCGACGCCATACCTGGAAAAATTTCCCATTCCCAATAAAATCCAGGGCGCCGTGAAGGGAAAGGGGGACCCCGCCCAAAATAAAGGCAGTTAAGTCCTCAGGTGTTGACGCAATAACATGACTACTTATAAAATCCCTGAACTCCGGAACTAACAACCCCAAATTATGACGGTGATACCCCCACCGCGGGCACTCCACCAACATATGTTCGATAGTCTCAGATTCACCTCCGCCACATGCAGGGCAGTGTTCAAGGAACCGCTCATGCATGGCATGAATCCGGGCCAATCGGCGGGCAGTGGGAAATACTCGGGTGCGTAATTGTATCATAATGTGCAACCCGGCCACAACCCCCGCGGGGACACCCACACCGTACTGTGGCAACGGGTTTGACGCATAGGACGCCTGGACATATATACCCCAGGTGTTATTGCGTGCTAACGATGCCGACGATTCGTAACGCGCCCACACCGATGCCTTTACTAGTTTAGCGGCATCGCGCGCGGCTAGTGACCTCCACTCAAGTGGAAAGTGCGCCCCCTCAGCTAGCCCTACGTTCGCCCTAGCTAGTCGATCTAACCACCGCACAGTCCCTGACGTCCGCGTGTTAGGGCGCGCCCGACTTGGCTGATCTACTAAATGGGTTATACATGTATTCAAGTCGGATGCTTTAAGGAACGCCCGAGCCCGTGCCGCAGCGGCCGTAGCCTCTATGGGCGCAATATCCAATTCCCGCATCATCGGTGCAGTGGCCACCCCAGGGGAGTTTTTACCTACCCCAATGAGGCAACGCAAGCACTGATTGAGTACGGTTTGTAATTTATTTGCGCCGCTAGTGCTATCCATGTCCCATACTTCACATCCATAAGTTAAAACCGGCAGTACACAGGTTTTAAAAACCGACACACGCACATTAATAGGGATTATGTCCCGTCCACCGGCTAATACCGAATCGAGCGCCTCAATAGCGCGTCTACCCTTCTTAACCCGGTCGTCTACTATGTGTTGCATACCTAAATCCGACTTAATGACCGTACCCAAGTACCTATATTCATTTACAACCGGTACCCGTTCCCCCCCAAGCTGCCATCGGGCAGCTTGTTCGCGTAACGCGGTCTCGTCGGAATATCGGCCTAATGCCATCACCCCACATACACTTAAGTACCCCAAACCCCATAAAATAGTCCTCCGCCCACTGCGAGAAGTGGGCGAACATGGCATGCAGGTTATCGAACGAGCATGTGATACCAACAGCGTCGTCCGCGTATAACTGACCTGGCACCCTTAGTGGTTGCCTTGCCGCTAATGTGTCGGTGCACCCTGGTACATCACACCCTAGATGTTCTACCCCATCGAATATATCGTTAATAAATATGTTAAATAGGATGGGGGCCGCGGGGCATCCCTGTCGGAGGCCACGCTCTATGGGTATGGGGTCTGATAGTGTTCCCGGGGCCACCCCTGTCTTGACCCGTACCATACTATCCCTGTATAAAGTTTTAATGAAGGTAAGCATATGACCCGTAACTCCTATGGCTTGTAGTTTTAGGAACAAAAGCTCATGAGGTACGGTGTCATATGCCTTCCTAAAGTCAATAAATCCCGCGTACGTGGGTAGACTTGCCGCTTGGCGACGAGCCGCGATATCGAACAGGCTGGCGACTTGCATGGGGCCCTCCTCATTCCGCATAAAACCCGCTTGCCAACGGCGGATTATCCCTTTAGCTTGGCAGACGTCTTGCAAGCGTTGGGAAATGATGGTCATAAGGAGTTTCATAGTGGCACCCATAATCGAAATACCCCTATAATTGTCCATAACGGTCGCGTCGCCTTTCTTGGGCACCGATACTATGGCCGAGCTACGCCACTGCTGGGGGATATAGTTCTTAGTCCATATCCCGTTAATTAAGGCCAGCAATGCCTTGCCAAAATGGCTATTTGGGGCGTATATCGCCAATTTTAAAGCCTCTGCAGTGATCCCATCATGCCCCTGGGCCTTATTATTTTTTAAACGCCTAAGGGCCTTGACTAGTTCCTCCCAGGTTATATGCCCATTAATCCCGTTAAGTGCGGGGGCAATGGGTGGCGATGTATCGTGGCGGTGTTCCCACGCCGCACGGTATATCGCAACCCGTTGTGCTAGGGGGCGGGGGTCACGCAGCAGCTCCCGATAGTGCCGCGCCCAACACGCATTGATTTCGCCCGGCTCGGTATGAAGTACCCCCGATACCGGATCGGGAACTGGCTGGTCGTTCGCGCCCTCGAATGAACCCTGCCCCTTACGGAGAGAGCGCGCCCACTTCCAGAACTCCCGTCTCCCACCACCCTTCTTAAAATCCTGAACCGCTTTTAGCACGGCCCGCTCCCTCTGGCGGCGGCGGTTATTACGTACTAGTGTCCGGACCCTATGCCGTGCAGCAGCATAATGTGCCGACGCTAGAGCGGCATCCCGAGGGCCCCTAGTCCCCCGGCACGCCATAAAGGCCATGCGCCGACGACTAATCGCACCTAGGATAGACCGTTGCAGCGGCGGCCCTAGGCCACGACGCCTGGGCTTGGTAACAGCCCCTACCCCACGCGCCGCCGACCATATTGCCTGGATAAAGTGGTCGGCGCCGGTGTCTAGGGACCCCCCCCCCCCTCCCGAGGGCCCGCCGTCTACAGGTGGGTCATCTAGAGGGGTGAGCACCGCGAACGGATTAGCGGTGACAAAATCGTGGAACGGCTTGGGCCATTCAGAGGGAGAGTCACCGTGGGCCGGTTTGGGAATGGACCTTGCGGACAGGCGTTCATGCAGGGGAGGTGGACAGGCATCCTCACGGATGGCGCCCATGGGGAAAGAAGACAGGACAGGGAAGTGATCGGAGGTGTCCCAAGAGTAGTCCACCCATGCCGAGGGCGAGAGAGGGGGGGGAGGGCCTGAGGTGGGAGGTCATGCGATGAAATGGTCGAGAACGCGGCAGCTGCCCCTCCGACAAGTACCCCTTTCGCGCGCCGATGCATCCCGCGGCCACATGGGCTTACCGCCGGGAAGGCACCGCCAACGCCTGAGTAGAGCCGTCAACTCCCTTTCATCCATGTTCCAATTCCCCCCCACCACGATCAGATCCCTCGGATAACTCGCACGAAGCCGCGCCAACTCTTCGCGCAGGCGGTCCCGATACGGTTCCCCCTGTGAGCCGGTGGGCAAGTAGGCCGAGATAAATATAGTGGCCGCGGAGTCACTGCAACCTCCCCCCACCCGGACACAGGTCCAACATGGGTGGGGCGCGCCGACTGCCCGCGCCCGGTACGGCGACCGGACTAACACACAACACCCACGTTCCGATGCAACGCGGTCCCCGAACGAATAGTAGTCAGAGTACCCGTTAAAACGCACTCGCATATCGGTCGCCCTAACCGTGGTCTCCTGAACGAGCAGAACATCTACATATCGCTCGATCAGCAGCGCGCCAACATCCTCCACCTTAGAAGACAACCCATTCGCATTAAGCGTCGCAACGCACAGGTGGGCGGGCATGGGAGGGAAGGGAAAGGAAAGGGCAAGGGGTGGGTGGGAGGGAGAGGGCGGGCGGCGTGGCGATCCCAGTACGAACGGTGTTCCCGCAAGTACCACCCCCACCGGCCCGCAAAACGTTGTAAACGCTCGCGGACATGCGCACCCTGCCCTTGGGTATAATACACATCAAAGCGCACTAGCCCATCCCGCTGCAACACACGATCGATCTTCGGAATGGCCCAGGGCTGGCCATTAACCGCCCGATCGACGCGGCTCCAAAAGGCAGGTAGCTAGTGGCGACGGGTCCCCCCAACAACACACACGACGCAGGGACGCCCCAGCGCCCTCAGCCAGGTGCCCAACCGTCCAAGGGCGAACCCCCGTCACTATGACGGCTGCACCCGGTGGCGCGCGGTTGCCCATATCGGGGCCAGCCCTACCGGAGCTACGGTTATGTTATACCAGGCGGGAAAACACCGCCTGCTACCCGCCAAGAGCAGTGAAGAAACCTTTTTGAGCCTCCGTAATCCCCAGCAAGCCTCTAAACCAACCTTGTTCAGTACTTATTGTATATAATAGCACATACAATAAAGAATAGCATACAACTAAGGGCGGTATATAAATAAAGAACAATAAGAATATTAGATTATGATTAGATGAGCCAGCTGCAAAATCTTAAATGCTTCCCTGTCACAGCGTACAACGTTTCAGCGTACGCATGCGCGCGTACGGGGACTTGCTTACTTGGCATACCGGCGAATACTCGTCGCCTGTCATACGGGTATCACTTTTAGTACTGGCAGTACTGCGTTGTATGTGTATTCCTGATGCCCAAGCAAGCAGTCACCCATGGCGCAACGACCAACTGTCTGTCGCTCAGCTCTCACACCTAGAACCACCGACAGACCTAGGGCCCGTACCAACGGCTAACTGCCGCCAACCACGGCGCCCGTGCAGACCAATAGCGCGTGGGAAGGCCTAGGGGCTTAGTCGGCTCGCGCGCTCGCGGGATGCTTTAGCATCCTGTCGGCGCGCTGCCCGCCCACTCTTTGGCTTTCCAAACGTCTCATCCCACCCACCTTGTAACCACGCTACTACACCACAAACACCTCGACTATGTGCACATCACACCTGCACGTGCCTCGTCTATTGCTGTCCTTCAAGGGCAGTACAACTTGCTGTCGAGCTGCGAGTGATATCGCGGAGCAAGCAACGGTGGTGAGTCGCGGTTACGCATGTGTTGTTTGCGTCGTGACGCCCGTCTTGCTTTTACCTCATGTGAACCCGTCGTACCGACTGCCTGGACTTGTCGACCGACCGACCGATCGACCGATTAGCGTACCGAACGTGCATGATCAGTACTGGCTTGCTTGTTGCCATATGCGAGCAGTCGGTACTGCGCGTCGTCGTCGTCGAGTCGTGTCGTGATACCGTACGCGTACGCATATGCGCGCGTGCGGGCACTCGTAGTCCATTCGCGAGAGCCATGTCGTGCGGCACAGGGTGAGGAGTGCTTGACGTATTTCGCGTCGATCGACCACACACACACACACACACACACCTCTGTCACGCCGAGTAACCAAGTAACTCGCACGCGTGTGTAGTGCCGGCCAATAGGGCCGATGGCACTGTGAGACGTACTTCTACTGGAGTCATAGGAACAGAGGCCAAGAGTCAGCAAGTCTTAGATAGAGACTTAGAGGCCAGGACACGTACATAAGACCACATGCCTAAGAGTCTGTTAGGCGATAGTATGCAGTGCGGCGCCGACAGTTTACCATCACCATCCCAGTGCGACATCCCTACCTTATTTATTGGTCGCTGCCGTCATCAGGGTATTGATGCTGTCGGTACAGGGTATCGCTGCAGGGTGTTGTGCGGGGTAATTGTACCGGTCGTCGCGCTATCAGCAGCATGTGTACCCGTAATGATTACGTATCATACGGTCGTCTATTGCCACGGTATGGCACAGTCGCGTTCTATATATACACCCCGCCGTACAATTAATCGTTATATGACTTTATTATTGGCAGAACAGGGTCGAACCTGAATAAAATTGCACCGTACGAGTAATCCAGCATACATACGTCCGCCGGCAATTAGCCATTTATAGTATCGGGCATGTGAGAGTGAAGATTCGTCGGGCCAAATAGATGTCGGGATGTGATTGCTATGTGATTATATATGGGATTATATATGGGATTATAGATCCCACCCACCCACCGCCGCCTGGGCGGGCCCGACGACCGTCCTCGGCCCTCGGAATCGCGGGCCCTTCCTCCGCCTCCACCCCCGGATGGGGATGGGGGCGGGGATCGTGCACGGGTGGCGCCTTGGTTGCCTTGGCCCCGCCCGTGCTGCCACTGCCGCGGAGGAGCAGTGTGAGCTGGACACCGGCGTCTTACGTCGTTGCTGGTCCGGTCAAGTCCCTGTTCGCTGTTCTTTGAGCACCCTCTCCCTTCCTGTCCTGTCGGCGCCTCCACATTACATTCGGCCTAGTGCCGCTATTGGAGTGGCCCGGGATGTTGTGCTGGGAAGGGAGTTCTACGTTCGGCGGAAGGGGACGCGACCGAGCTGGCGGCGGATCTGGCGCTGGGCGGAACAACGTGCGCTGGACACCGGCGTCTTACGTCGTTGCTGGTCCGGTCAAGTCCCTGTTCGCTGTTCTTTGAGCACCCTCTCCCTTCCTGTCCTGTCGGCGCCTCCACATTACATTCGGCCTAGTGCCGCTATTGGAGTGGCCCGGGATGTTGTGTTGGGAAGAGAGTTCTACGTTCGGCAGAAGGGGACGCGACCGAGCTGGCGGCGGATCTGGCGCTGGGCGGAACAAAGCGCGCTGGACACCGGCGTCCTACGTCGTTGCTGGCCCGGTCGGCTCTGCATTCCCTACTCGTTGAGCACTTTCTCCCTTCCTGTCCTGTCGGCGCCTCCACATTACATTCGGCCTAGTGCCGCTATTGGAGTGGCCCGGGATGTTGTGCTGGGGAAGGCGTTCTACGTTTGGCGGAAAAGGACGCGACCGAGCTGGCGGCGCATCTGGCGTTGGGTGGCCTGCGTCTGTTGCACGCCCGTGGCGCCCCGTTCTGGGTTGGACCCCCCCAATTCCGCTCCTTGCTGCGAGACCTCAACTTCGAAGCTCCTTTCCTGTCGGCGCCTTCACATTACATTCGGCCTAGTGCCGCTATTGGAATGGCCCGGGATTGTGTGCTGGGGAGAGCGTCCCTACTGCGTGGAGCGGCGGCTGGCTGGTGGCGATGCCTGGTCGGAGGCTACCATGGCGGTTCCTGCCTCTGTTGGCCCGTAGCTGGATTTCTTTCTGGATTTCCTTCTGGATTTCTGTGTGGATTTCTTGAATGTTGCGTCTAGCTCATGTAATCAATTATATATGGGATTATATGTGACGAGGGGACAAATCCTGCGTTAGCATATGCAGGCCAATCCGTGGTCCCAATCGATCCCCTAGGTCAAGCACTCATAACGCAACCAACGCCCAGCTCAACGCACATCCTCGCAGCCTCATTCGCTTCACAAACCCACACAATGGCCTGCAGTGCCGCCCTTCGCGCTTCCTTTGCCACCGCCAAATGCCCCCAGCGTGGGTCTTCGGAGCGGCGCGTGGCGTGCGCAGCCGCGCACCTTGATCGCCGCGCGCGAGGCGCCTCGCCGAGGTCTGGAGAGCCCCCATCAAGAATGTTACGGCGCCCATCAAGAATGATAATGATAGTTTCAACTAGCTGCAGATCCATATGTTCTCGTCCTGGCGGTTCTAGCTGCAGATCCCGTAGCCGCATTCTTGTCGCCCAACCCGGTCGGGTCTCCAATGTGCCAGAATGCTCCAGTGCCTATCGGTTCAATGCGCCTCAGTGCGTGTCCAAGTCGCCCCTTGCGCCTCTCAATCCGCCCGATGCCCCCCTCACACTGCAGCGCGCTGGATCGCCGGGGTGTTCTCTTTGGTGCGCTCGTTTCTGGCCTGTCGCTGACAAGCCAAGGGCCTGCTGAGGCGAAAGATGGCGTGTGAGTACGGTGCTCTGCAGTTTTACAAAACATCCGGCATTGGTGGGGCTGATTGGGGGGATAGACAGTGATTTCATTGAATCGCGCGGTTGTGCTTCGCGCAGGACCTTCGTCACGCCCATAGATGGTGCCCAAGTTGGCAGCCCGTTCACGGTGCAGATGGAGGTTGCGGGCCTTGAGCTCAAGCCGGCGTCTGAGGGGTTGATTTCTGGCAGCGGCCACCATCACATCATCGGTGCGCTTACTAATAATGTCAGTTCCATGCATTGAGCTGGCTTCGGGTGTTCATTCCAAACTAACTTAACACTAACACACCGCACCTGTGATGTCGCAGTGGATGGCCCAGCGCCCACCGCAGGATCGGAGATCCCCTTTGATGCCACTCACCTGCACTTTGGGAAGGCACAGACAGAGGTGATTGCGACTTGACATCGTGGCCCAGCATGGCTGCCCATGTTTTACATATTCCAGATGGCAAGCATATTAAAAATTTGGCGCCGCCAAACGCTGTGTCTTTGTTATTTGCTGAATATTCAATATATTTTGCGTAGACCTCCATCGAGCTTCCTCCTGGAAAGCACACGTTGACCCTTCAGTTCGCGGACGCCAAGCACACCAGCTACGGCCCACAGTTTGCCAAGACCATCACGATCAATGTTGCTCCTTGAGCAAGGCAGTGCAGTGTGGGTGTTGTTGAGCTCAAGGCCGGATGATGGAGGGCTAGTGATATTCGATAAAACATGAAGCGCCGACCTCGGCGGTCCTTTGTGCCTTATTTTTTAATTATGATTGCCCTGTCTATTCGTTGGGCGATGTCCTAAAACAGTCTGGTTGGCAACGCTGACGTGGGGCGACTGCCGTTCCCGGGCTGAGGTAGGTATAACGTAAATTGCGCCCGGCACAATGGCACAGGAGTGGCTGGATGGCATCACGTGACTCAGATAGGATGCCTCGCTGCAGCCCTGGCTACATCTGCCCTGGAAGGCTACCCCATTTAGATACCCCCTTGTGAGAGGTATAAATGTGTAGTATCTATTAAAAAAACTACCCTTGTCACTACCATACCGTACGCTACGACGCCTCAGTGACAGATTCCTGCGGATCCTGAGATTTGTACGGTTATACAAATGGCAGGTTTGGTGATGGCGCAGCACACTGGTTTTTGGTGCTGATGCCACGCCGGGAGTCAAGCAATCAGTTTAAAAGAATATTGATTACAGGATTAGTAATCTAGAAAAATGCACTTTTAAATGTACTTGTAGGTGGGGGAACAGCTGATGCTGCTGCTGGCTTTTGCCATGCTGACCTCAGCGTGCTGACCGGGGCTGACAAGGCAGCCCCCACCAGTTTGCTGAGCTGCCATGAGGCAGCTGAGGGCTAACTATGTCTAGGCCAGGATTGAGCGTCTGTGGTCATTCCTCACAACTCTGAACTCTCCCGCGCACCGCGCCCTTAGCGGGGTTCAGCAGCAGTTTTTCCCAACCGCTGCCGCTGTTTCACTGGCAGGCAAGGCCTTTCCCTTACGCTCATGCGTCACTTATTGGACATGCTAGGGTATGGCACTAGGTGTAGCGGAAAGGGGGGGGGGGGGGGGGGGGGAGGGGGGGCAGGAGAAAAGGCAATCAAACAACAAGAGCCGCTGGCACCCCGCATCGCGTCATGGACGTAGGGCCATGAAGTAGGGTTCTGTAAAGAAGACCCATGGAAAGGCGAGGATCAATCGTGCGCTCCACGGAACCCTACTTCCTGGTCCTACGGCCATGAGGCCATGCAGGGTGCCAGCGGCACTTCTTGTTCGATTGCCATTCTCCGACCCCCCCCCCCCTGGGTTCCGGCTGTTTGCGCTGCAGCTAATGTCATACCCTAGTACTCCTAGTGAGTGATGCATCAGCACAATCTTCTATTGTGTAACCGTACATATCTCAGGTTCTGCAGGAATCTGTCACCGACGCACCGCAGGGTACAGTATGGTAGCGACAAGGGTAGTTATTTTAATAGAGAATACAGATTTTGATTTCAGAGGTATAGACGATAATCAAAACATTAGAAATGTTAAGATACACAATTGTACCTCTCACAGGAGGTGTCTGCAGGAGGTTCTCAATTTTGCACTTCACGGAACTAACACAGTGCTGTAAAGGCGCGGAATACTCGGCAATGATTTTCCACAGGCGCGGCTAGGGTTGTTGCCGCAGACCATATGTCCTAGCCAACACCCATGGTGGAGCCAACACCATAAGTGGTGGAGCCGGTATAGCTGCGGTGGAGCTATCAACACTGCAGAATCAGCTTGATGAGGCGGGGCGCGCTAGTGAGGGTTGCACGGCATTGGATGCAGTCCTACGACTTGGACTTCGAGTCGTTCGTCATTAGATGCCAAGCTAGTTACGAGTAGTGGATCTGTGCACCATGCACCATGCAGGCTAGCGTGGTGCCCATGCTAGTTACTTCTGCGCAGGACTGTGGCAACAGTTGCTATGATCTGAAAATGCAAGTATTGCAATCTCTACCTTGAATTGTTGCTATCCGGGTCTAATCTGCCAAATTCATCAGCTGGCCTGCACCGGGTGTTATTTACAAATATAATGCTCGGGACTGCCCCCGCCCTTCCATGAAACGATCGGGTTCCTCCCGCCTTGCACTAGATATCCATCCCCGCCGCGGTGTTGTACACTCACTGGGGACACTGCCTAAGGTATGGCGCTGGGTCTAGCGGCAACGGTCTAGCAGGCGGGTCTAGCCAACGGTGTAGCGCAGGCCGCAGGCGGTATGTATGAACGTAGGTGCGTAGGTACCTAGGCGCGGCGCCGCGGGTCGTAATCCTTCGTACTACGAGTAGCATGCGGGTCGCGAGTACTACTAGAGCGAGTTGACAGCCCTGCTGTTGGGGGCGCGGGCGGGGGGGGGGGGAGGGGGGGGGGGGGGGGGGGGGGGGGGGGGGGGGAGAACAAGCGAGGACCCGCACCGGCCGTACCGATGTACGTAAGGAATGCAGGCCCGCGGGCTTGCGCCGGTTTATTTACGGATGAATATTTTTATGTCCTGGCAGACTTGTGGTAGGGACAGATTATTCTTTGGAATGGTAGCGACTAATGCGAGTACAGGTATGAGGACCTTTCTGATTGCCTTTTATTTTGGTGATTTCCGATATCGCCTTCTGCTGCTAGCTCATGTAATTACTAATACGAGTACAGGTACCTGTACGCGCCTGTAGTCTCTCGGTCTCTCCGCCCAACTAATACACGCGCGCCACGACTGCGGTCGCGCGTCAGTAGTTTCAGTCATCATTCTGTTATAATACGACTGCATTCTGAACTGTCGTCTGACCGCTACTGTGGCGTCTGGCCCGTTTTGGTACGGCTGATATTTGCCGTATATATATCAGCTTCTAGTACTGTGCGTCGGTGCCCGCACGGCATGCTGTCGTCGCATCAAGCTTACATGCAGCTGCTCCGCCGCGGTAGTAAACAACCCAGTTGCAAGCAGGAAGGTCAGGCCTCGCCACGGCCGACCGCTCTCGCGCTGCGTGAGCTGGTTGAGGTATCTTCGTGCCTCTGGGGCTCTCGTACAGCATACGGGAGTGCCGCATCACAACCGCCACCGCGACCTTCACCACCTTCCAATTTCACCGTTACAAACGGGTACGAGTACTCGTCGTATACAGACCTACGGGTAGTTCCTAAGGCGGTCGGTACACGCCGACGCTTACTAGCTGCGGGCATGGGCCTGCCGCTGCTGGCACCCCACGCTTTAGCTGGAGAGGCTTCCAGCGTGAACTCCGACGTCTTATCTTTGCCGCGTTGAGTCATCAGGAGTCGTGGCGGCGCCGAGCGAGGGGGCTATATTAGGGCAGGGGTACTAGCGGCAGGGCCCCGGCGAGGGAGGCGGGGCGAGATGTTTCGCTGCTGCGGGGCCGCCGCGGTGGATGTTGAGCAGAAGACTACGAAGCCCACGTCTGGGATTTCCGGAAACTCGATGCTGCTGATGTCAAGCCCCAACAGAAACGCCAACACCGCTTGGTTAAAGGTGCGTGACCTTTGTGCCTGCGCTGGTCGAGCAATCCGCGAGGGCGAAGGTCGTACAACGCGTTCCGTACAGCCCCCACACAGAGCACCTTGTTCCAGAGGTTCCAGCCACCGAGTCGAAGCTGACGTTGTCTCTGACTGCGCAGGCCAACATGGCTGAGGGGCATGTGGAAGATAAGTACCATATGAAGCGTGTGCTGGGCAAGGGCGCCTACGCCTCGGTGTGGTCGTCGACGCACCGAGAAACAGGGGAGCGCTATGCGGTGAAGGCCATAGACTTTTCGCACCTGCCGCCAGACAAGCTGGAAAAGATGCTGGCACAGGTGATTCCCGGGAAGCTGAACTGCTCGCACATGCGCCGAAGTGCGCAGCGGGTGTAGGTTTTGGAGAAGGACGGGTTGTGGAGATGTGAGTGTGTACCATGAGGGTGACTGCGGCATGTGTCAGGCAAAGCAGCTAAAAGTATCCTCGGCGGCACTGTTTGGGGGGTGCAGATTACAAAGGAAACACAAATTCATTCCAAGATGCAGCACAAGAATATAATGCGGCTGCACGAGTTCTACATGACGCGCACCAAGCTGTACCTCGTGATGGAGCTCATGCGGGGTGGCTCGCTGCTGGACCTCATCCTGGAGCGGGGCGGTCTGAAGGAGGGCGATGCCAAGCTGGTGTTTCGGCAGGTGCGGCTCGCTGATTGCACCTACCAGCTTTCTATCACAGAGCAAGTCCAGGTGTCACTGAGTGCATGTGATGGTCATTCTTACGCGCATACCTGGCACAGGTATTTTGGGCGCTTCACTACATGCATGAGCGTAACGTCATCCATCGGGATATCAAGCTGGAGAATGTCATGCTGGGGCAGCTGAACGATCTGGAGAGCGTCAAGATTGCGGACTTTGGCTTTGCGATAGAGGTGGCCACGCCGGAGGCCAGGGATAAGGTGCCCGCCTGGACCTGGCAGCTGAAACCTTACTGCCAGTGCAAGAGGAGAGAAGGAAAGGCGTCAGTTTGCGCAGCCGTTGGGAAGTGCTGATTATTCGTTGGCTCGGTGCAGATCACTGCGCTAGCAGGAACGCCGGTGTACCTTGCGCCAGAGGCGGTAGAGACCATGCTGGGGCATAAGACGGTGCCGAGCGTCATGACGCCAGCTCTGGACCTGTGGGCGGCCGGTGTCGCGCTGTATATGCTCATCGGCGGGTTCCCGCCGTTTGAGGGCAAGTCAAGCAAGGTAAGAGGCACGACGCGCTGATTGCTGATTGCTGCCCCGTGCTTGCCAGGCACCCACCGACCCTGAGCCGCTTGCAACCTGTGCAGGAAATCTTCCGAAGCATCTATCGATGTATAATATCCTACAAGGCTCCATCGTGGCGGAATGTCTCTGATGATTGTGTAGCCATGATCAACGCCCTGCTCACCCGGGACCCTGCAAATCGCATCACCGCAGAGGAGGCGCTGACGCACAAATGGTCGCAACAGCGGGTCACAGCGCAGGTCAGTCCTTCGGTGCTGCTCAGCATGGGCTCCCGCCATCACTCACCACGACCTTTTCCAGCTGACAACCACCTACTGCATGCAGGACTTGTCGAAAACATTTGCCGTATCTGCCGTGAATGCCGCGTCTGCCCCGGCGGAAGCGGACTTTGATCCGAACAAGCCTCCCGTGGCGTCCGCCAACCTGAACGAGAGCATCCACATCAAGCAAAGCGCGCTGCTTGAGATCCAGGAGAGGCATGAGGCGGGCGGCGGTATGGACCACAGCTTGATGCGCATCTTCGGCGAGAATAAGCTGAAGGTGAGGTTGCATGCGGTACATGCATGTAGCAGTGACAACAATGTGTTGGGGGTGCTGTCGGGAAGAACGCGGGTCCCTTGCAATGAATAGCACTCACCGTCATCAATTGTTTGTACATATGTCAGCATGTGAACATATCACCAGGTGGCAGTAATGTCTCCCAACATATTTGTTGATTATCCCAGGCTGCCATTCTGTTTCATGTTGCCGTGCCTCATCGGAGTTATATGGTACACTTGCACAGGTCAAGTCCTTTAGGAAGAAGGACTCCGCGCTGGGCGCGCCAGTGTTCATCGCGTCGAAGAGCTTGGGACGGACGAACTCTGGTGTAGCGAAGCTGGCCACACTCATGGAGAACGTGGGCCCGGCGCGCTTTGACGACAACGGCAACATCCCGCAGCACCCCGCGACACATCAGCCCCACAGCCCGCCTGCGTACGACACCGACAGCTCCGAATACAGTTCTAGTGAGGAGGGGGAGGAGGACAACGATGATGGGCGGAGCCACGGCCAGCCAGCATCACCGTCGGAGCAGCCGTCTGCAGCTAGCTCGCGACATGTGAGTCAGTTCGAAGCTGCTGGGCAGCCCAGGATGTACGGCGCTGCAGCAGCATTTGCGCCTAAGAGCAAAGGCGGCAAGCAGTATGCTGAACCGGCAGGGGATAAGGTGCGGGACGGGTTGCAGTCACCGGCTACCCTGCCAGGGGCCGTCGAGGACAACTCTGAAGGGGAAGCCGGTCCCTGATGGCGCTTTCTTTGCGGTGCAAGCGAGCAGTGGGGACATCGATATTCTTCCGAATGCCAACAAGTTGTTTTACAACGGTTGCCTTGACATGCGTCACGCCATCATGAATTCATACTTCGCCAGCTACTCCTTAAATACATTACCATGTAAGTTATTTTATTGTATGCAGTTCTTTGGTCATTTTTCGACGCTGCCCCCCGTCGCGTAGTGGCAGACGACTGGGCGTTATGAGCCGATATGGAGATAGGTCCAAGGATGAGCCTTCGTTGTCGCCGTCTAGGAAGTGCGTCGATACACGAAACGAAGACGGGGCTTCAAAGAGGCCGATCCAGGAAGCGTAAAGGACGCAAATGAAGTCGCTCGGCTGTACTTGTCTAAGCCAGTCAGCGTCGCCGGAAGGACGGCAAGTGGTGTATGTGTACCGCACGTGGCCGTGACGCTGGCGAGAAGGTCCCGGCTTCATTGCTTTTCAGTCGCTGCCGCGATAGCAGGGACAGAGTTTTGCGTTGAAGGCGCCACACAGGTCGCCAGGTGACTGTGTCAGGCCCTGAACTTCGCGGCGGGGTTATTCTCGGCTTCGGTCTCGAGTGCGGGGCCGGCAGCGACACCGAGCTCCGCGTTCAGCCAGCGACGCGGGGTCATTTCGGTGTCGCTGTCCGTGTCGTCGGTGTCGCTGGCCGGGCTTGCACGACGTAAATCAGGGCTAAATGGGCTCGCACCTAGCCCACGTAGCCTACTGAGCTTCCAGGCGCGTTTGCGGGGCGTCTGGGGACCAGAACGGGAGAAGCCTTCAAGTCGCGTCGGACTGACCAGGTGGGAGCAAGACGCCCCGCTTTGATGAGCGGCACGGGCGACCCGTATGGGGCGCAGCTTGACGTGCAGCACGTCCATTCGAGCGTTGTCCTCCTTCAAGGTTGCATTTTGACGAAGACCGTTGCGTTCGAGGTGGGAGAAAGCTCTCAGGCCGTAGGCCCAAGGCCCCCTCCCGAAGTGACCTTTTCGTGCTGGGGGAGGGACACATCCAGATTGCGTTTGCCGGTCAACAGCGCGGTCTAGGCGCTCCTGCTCACCCACTGCCACCTGGCCTGCCCGCCGGGCGTGAGCTTGGGGAGGCCTCATGCTTGTGCCTCCCGGTGCGCTGCTCAGACAGAACAGGTGTTGGAGTAGGCCTTACGGTAGAGAAGCAGAACAGCAGACGAGATTAAATATGCGCTGTCGCTAGCTGCGGGGAAGCGGGGAGGCGTCAATATATGCTGAATCCGGGGGCGGGGTGACGGGTCAATCTTGTGGAGTCGCGACAGGTAACCACGTAAGAGACGGTACCGCCTGCTGTTGTATGCGCAAGGGCTGATACAGTATTGGTTAATCCTACTTAGCGACTATACCGGTACACGTAATCATAATTATATCTCGCCCCATCCGCACGAGCCGTAATGATGATGCTGGCATGGGTACCAGATACAGTACAGGTTTTGTACAGTACCCCTTTTTGTAATTCACACCAGATACAGTACAGGTAGCAACTACTGAGGGTGGTTCCAGGCCGTTCCGGCGCGTGCCCTTCTGTGGCGCGACGAGTCGGGTACGGTAACTCGGCCGTCGTAGGAGCGACTGTTCGCTGACTCAACTCACCGCCAGTAGTCGCAAGACAGCACGCGCCAGTAATCCTTACGTGCCGCGCTGGTCGTACGGGTATTAGCGAATATACATGATGAGTAGCGCAGATACCGACATGCATATGCCATGTACCCGTACGGTACCATTTATGCACTGTATACTGCTACTGATATGTTCTGCACTGAACTACTTCTGGGATTTCCTCCTAAGTCCTAACTACTGCTTTTCGTCCGGCTACATGTGTCATGTGCTGCTACGTGGTACGGGCTACTAGCTCACCCGTCGCTGCTGCGCGCCCGTTCGTGTGCAGCACCAGTAGACATAAAAAGCAGCCGCAACTACAGCTGAGCCTGGCATCCTTCCAGTTTACGCTGTGTTAACTTCTGTCCCGGAACATGTTGCGGGCAAGGTCACATGTTTTCAAGACTGCACCCGGCTCACCATCCGTGTGTGTGATTCTCATCCGTACGTCCGTGCGTCACCATGTCACATGGAGAAGACCCCGTCGCCGAGCCGACGCTCAAAATCGCTTGAAGCAGACATGTAAGCCCAGTCCCACGATGTTGCTCGAGCTCACTTCGCCGTTGGCCCAACCGACGTCTCGTGAACGCGGTGTCGATGTAGACGGAGCACATGGCTATGGGTCCAAAGTGACAGCGCGTCGCGGCACAACCGCCAGGCAATGGGGGAGTCGCAACGCGCCCCGACTTGCTAGAGCCAACCCAAAGCGGCCGTGTCGGTTCAAGATCAGCGAGTGACAAGGACTACCTCGCGGTGCCGGAGTTATTGCAGAGCCCAGACATTGGCTACGAGGTCGTTCGACCGGTCTGCCGGGTTCGTGGGCTCTTTCCTTTGCGTGCCGACCTAACGAACGACTATTTCAAGCCGGATGACCGGCGTATGCCGGCTCATGACCCCCGAGATTATATACGTTGGTCTAGGGAGAGGCGGTATATGAGTTCGAGACGGCGAGACACTCCGAGGAGGCGCAGGTGAGATAGTTGTTGAGAGAGGGCCGCCCGGTTTGCAGGTGTGTCTGCACTATATCTCATTGTTGCCAATTGCCCTTCGCACAAGTTGTTCTTGTTGTGCTACACCCTTATTCTGCAACATCATGCGTGAGCACGAGGCAGCTACAACCCTCATGCGATGATTACCGCTGAATGTGAGCATGTGTAGTACATTCCGCAGTGCTAGCTAGGAACTCTGACGAACATAGTGCAGGTTCCGGAATAAAAACGGAGGCGGGGGGGGACGGGGGGGGGGGGGGGGGGGGGGGACCTAAAACATGCCATCTAATAGTGATGGCCTAGTCTTTTGGGGGGCGGGCGGGGGGGGGGGGGGCGGGCGGCGAAGGTCCATCAATGTAGCACAATTTTGAATTCTAGTGCCTCGTCCGAAATTCCGGATATGTTGTAAAACATATATACAACACGAGTATACAATACAGGCTGCTGCTAGCTCATGTAAGTAATTATACAACACGGGCCGCGTCAGCATGATTAGCGGATATTTATTACAGTGTACCACTACTACTATTGGTGCTTAGTCGCGCCGCTCCTTATTAGGGCCATGCAGCCCGCTGGACTATCCACATCACACTACCGGGTCCGGTCAGGGCACTGCGGAGGAGCAGCAACCAACAGCCGGCATTACAACCAGGGAAGGACGGAACTAAGATAAGATGTTTAGGTCTGGGGATGGTTGAGTGGCGGTGGGCTACTCCGTGCGGCGGTTGACCCCGTACTTCGCGAGGGATTGTGCGGTCATGTGGCGGTGGCGGCTCCAGCATGCCATGCCCTTGCGACGCTTGCTCGGGATGCACAGAGGGATATCACAGTTCCTGACACTTGTAGGAGGTCCAGCCCACCTTCTCATCGTTCACACGGCACGTAGTGCAGCGGACGGACTTGCTGGCGCTGTCGTTGCCATGGCGTCTTCCGAGGTGGAGGATGATGTGTGGTAGCGGGCGGGGCGGCTCGTCGTTCGCAATGTATGCCATTGCCACACGCTCCGACCGGCGAGTCGGCTCCACCTGCCCTTGCAGCCCGTTGTAGATCAGGGCCCTGCACAATATGTTGGCGATGTTGACGACACTAGTAGTGTTTGCCAGAGCGTGGTGACGGGGGAGGCGGTACTTCCCTAGCTAGCTTTTAGCAGTAGAGGGACTCGGTCCCGTATTCCAAAGCATTCAAGTATTGTTGCGCCCGACACACGCCATCGCACGGCCGCGCCACCCAGACACCTTGACAAGTACCGACAAGGTCACCACACTCCGGCGACTTACTGTCGAGGCAAGGTGTTAGGCGAGAGTTGGGTGGTAGGGGAGCCACACCTTAGGCAGGGCGCATATGCCGTCGGATTGCAGCTTCATGACGTTTGAGGTCTCGAGGGACTCGGTCCCAATATCCCATTGCGAAACTTCTTGTTGGCGACCGACTCCTTGACGTTGCCAAGTATAATTGAAATTGAAACTGATTACAACGTAGCGCTAGTCTGCTGTTCCACTGCCCACACTGAGTTGCTATTAGGGCATGCCATCTCGTCTCTAACCATAGTAGGGAACATATATAGCGTAATTACAGCTCAAGCTTCCGGCCATCCTCTTTCGCTTCCAAGTCCCGCCTCCCTCCATCACGTGATCAGTAGCTGTGTTATTTTCGGATAACTACGGGTAGTCGCATGTACGAGCGACTGCCGCTAATTGGCAGTACGGGGATCACGAATGCGGTTCTCGCCCCGCCCCCGAAAAGGTTTTCCTGTACATTGGTAATGCACCGGCACCGCGCAATCTTCGGTCGTGCGTCTTGGCTCCACCTGCCGCCATCGTTGATAATATCCCGCAAGTGGCGGCGCCGATCGCCCCACCAACCCCCCCCCCCCCCCACACCCACCGGGTCCGCGCGTGCCGTCGCTCCGTGGTCGGCAGGCCGTACCTGCTCGCCCGCGCACCGCTCGCCTCCGCAGCGCGCCTCGTCGTTGTAGCCGCCCGTCCATGGTCAGACGGAGCCGCCAGCTGGCTCCTCCCGCGGCATGGCTGCGACTCCCATATGGCACTCCGCCTCATGTCTCCTCGCCCCTGAGTCGCTGCCATGCCCGGCCTCTCCCGTCCCCGAATGCCCGCCCCGCCTTCATTTGCCGGGCTCCTGTCTTCTCGCGCTCGCCGCCCTCGCCCGTTCTCACGGGACGGCTGAGGGTTTCCCGGGTGTTCCGAACGGGCCGGCCGCAGGGCGCCGCCGAACACTCCGTTGCACTAGGCCGGGATTCCAGTGATGCACAGGGGGAACAGATACGGGTCGTGGGGGGTACGCCCAGTCTTGTGCAGGTCGGTCGCGGGCCGTAACGAGGTACGAGAACGCTATTTTATGTCGAACGGCCATCGCTGCTCCCGTCTGAGTCGTACATACCCCCCTCCCCACCCGTAGGCGGATCTCGGAGAGGCCGACGCAAGGCCAGGGTCGTACATGAATTATTTCTAGCAGCCCCCCGTACATGGTTGCTGCCCGGCAGCGCCAGCAGGCGCTACCGGGACTACGAGTATTACTACTTAAAAAGCCCCCCGTAAGGCTCCCCGGTCGTCGCATGATCCAAGGACCCGCCACAAGTGGCCACCCCGCTCAGCCCCCAGGCGCAGTCACCCTGCTAGGCACGGGTCTTAGGGGTTACCAGAGCCCACCACGTGGAGGTGGGGATGGTGCCGCCGGGCCTGCCGCACCCAGGACCCTCCCCTCATGATGGGGCGCTGCATGGCGGCGGGCGCCGACGTTGCCAAACTTAAAATCCCTTTGTTAGCGTACCCTTCCGGGGGTAGGGAGACTCACACGGCTCACGACGGGGAGCCACACGGCTTTTACAACCTCGATAGGCTCTCTCATGGTGAATGAGTGGATGGCTGGGGGGTGGCGGCCGCTGTACCGCTGACTCCAGCGGTCCCGGGTCAACTTTATTAAGGTATTTGGGTGTCGGAGGACCACCCTGACGCCCCGGTCGTCATCATGCCAGATCTCCATATAGGATTGGGCCCACATTCTGGCTTGTATATATACAACATTTGTTGTATACATACAACACATCCGGACGAGCGAAGCACTAGAATGGTTCGTTAGCTAGCCAGTGCAGCTAAGCCAATGCGCAAAGTACTAAACATATGAGTTTGTGCGTTGTTGTGCGGTCGGTTATTTTAGCTCACCATTATCGCGTCACCACAACTCATCACCACGCCGCAAGGGGGTGTTGGGAGCGCAACCCTGTACTCCCGCCGCTTCTAGTAGGTACGCATGGACCCATAGAACGAGATTGGGGCGCATGCCGGCTGCGTTTTGGCTGCGTGCTGCGAATGGATGGCCCCCGATGCCGGCTATTTCGGCTTTTGGGGGCTGTGAGTAAGCAAGCATACATATAAATAGATTATGATACTACTAATATTATACCGCCGCCTTACAAGGCCGTGCTTCCAAGTTGATTTGTCGTTTTAGGTGCCCCCCCCTTTTTGGAGCGCCCCCTTTTTTTCTCGTGCTTCATCCACAAGTATTACAAAGTATTGTCAAAAGCACTTTAAAAAATGGAATAGATATATCATGTTGTTATATCAATGTAAGTGACGCACCGCAAGTAGACGTTGGCCAGCATGCTATTGCGTTGCCACAGCATGCATGTAGTACATGCACGACAAATAAGAAGAAAATACAACTCATTATTATTACAGTGTGAAAGTGTTATTTACCGGTATACCCCTTGCCCTCCCGACCGAAGCCTACCATGCTATAATTTATGACAATAATGATGGATGAATGCTACGATATGTCAGTATTGTCGTATAACCTCTCGGACAATGAGCTTGGCTGTGTTGCGCCTTGCGGCTGCCCCGGTGCGCCACGCATGTGCGCTTGCTGGTTGCTGCGGAACTGATGGTTGTTGCTGAGCTGCTACCCTCTCCGCGCGCATTGCCGTTATGCTATGCCGCGCCTGCCGTTGTGCCCCCGACATTGTCAAGCACGCGTGAGATCGGTCTAGCTCCCCTGTCGTCTCTGCTACTGTTGACAAATGTTTAGACACACGGCGCACCGAGCGGGTGCCTAATCGGAGATATAGCGAAATATACATTTCGCGGTGCGTTGTTTAGTACTCTAGAATAGTGTATCTTGTTTATCGCTTATTTCCCGGTACATTCCGCTCGTGTGCTGCGTAGCAGTGCGTGAAAACGGCCTCCTGTCGGCCGCAACCGCGGACGAGCTGTGCCTGTTCGGCTCACGGAGGGGGGCGATGTTCACGGCCTCATGCCCGAGCCGAACGGGCACCACCTGCCATGGAAATAATAGGAAATCGGTCCATAGCCTATCTCATATATAGGGATGCTATAGGAAAATGGAGCTAGGGTTCGGGAGCTACAGAGACGGTGCCCCATGTGCCCCCGATTCAAGAAGCCGTCCGATCTTGGAACCCGCATTTACGGAAATACACCCCCGGCCTCAACCCCTACCGTGGGGGCGGCTGAGGTAGCTCTCTGCTTATCGATCGTATGAGCACTAGTAGAGGCCCATACGCAGGGGTGACGTCCGCTGGCGGTCAGTTTGCGGCCAATCTCAGTCGATGCCGGCCCGATGGGCCCGACCGACCCGGATTTTCCGCGCTCTCGACCCCCTCCCGCATAGGCATCGCCTGCCACCTGCAGCTAACTATTCAGCCCGCCGCACATGTACCGTCCCATGGTCTAACTTCTAGGGGTGCGGTAGAGCCCATGAGTGGCCCATGAGGTGGTCGGTGCGCGGTGCCCCATCTCCCCCCATATTTTTGAGCCGATACTAGATAAACGGGCTGAATGGGGGGCCGGCCAACCACCACCCGTAGATGAGTGATCGACGCGCCACCCATCTACCTACGCATGCCGAAGACCACTATACCCATATGCTAGCGATAGAGACCGATCTGGGTCGAATTGTTTGCTTATAGGTGCACCGGGAGCCGATGGAGCGACGGGTAGCTGTGATAATCTTTAAAAATAGCGAAAATACGGTTATTGAGAGGAGGTGAGACACGGGATGAATCGCACGATTCTTCACCCGTGCCTCACCAAATCCCCCACGACTTGGCCCATATCCCACCAATAGCCCATAAGGGCTCATGGGTGGTGGTCTAGAGGCTCTCATTCACGTCGTGTGCACTGCTAGTGGCCGATTGGGGGTGGGATGGAGGTAGTCCTTGTACGGATACAGGAGACACCGTATGCGCGCTATATCGCCGATTTTAAACACCGTGTAAGCGCGGATAAGCTCACGTTAAGCCGGAGTAGTCGTCAGGGTATACGAAATACGGTACTAATACAGTAAACATCATACGAATAGAGTAGAAGTACCGTATTAAGCGTGGTTAAGCGGGCCCCGTTTCGACAAGTGAGGGGAGGCCGCCGCCCCCCTCACTAGCCGGAAGTCTGCCGCGCGTTGGCCGATGTCGTCCGCGCATCCAACAGCAGGCGGAGCGCGCATGCAATTCATCGTCGGCAGCGCGGCGAAGCGCCCTAGGGTGCCACGCACGTTGATTGTACAGTAGTATCGGACGTCCTCTCTCAACCCCGGCCGACGGCGTAGTAGCGCGATCCTACCTGGATGTCGGAAGAGAACGCTCAATCGACCCGACACGCCAGGTCGTACTTGCCGCAGCGTTTGAAAGCACATGCTGTAAACCGCGCAGTAGAGATTGAGATGGCGCAAATGAATTTCAAGCCGCCACTTCTTGCTTCCCGGCTTCGGGAAAATGCGAAAACGTACAACACGTACCGACTTATTATTACCCCAAGTTCTTGGGCTCCCACTCGGACTTGTCGCGCGCTCTCCTCGGTCCAATACCGGCGCGATGCGAGTCCATAGCAACATATGTAGGGAGACGGCGCGGTGTAACGGCGGGGGCGCCGGCCGGCGGTGAAAAATACTACACCCCTCCACATAAGTCCGGGTTTTGCATTTTCGATCGCAAAGCGCATGCATGGGCGAGGATAACGCCGGCTGCATGTGCATACATGCTAACTACAATGGGAATAGTTCGGGCGAACGCCTATTGTGCGCTTTATACCCACCCGCGCGACAACACGACCATTTGTGGGCGCCCTTTCAAAAACGCGAAATCAATTGCATGATGCGTTGGCGCCAGAAAATTGTGGGTTGCGCCAACCGTCCAAACCTATGGAAATAGCGGCACTCGTCGCGCCAAACTCGGTGGATACGGCCCTTGGCATAAGTTGCACACA
The DNA here is from genome assembly GCA_006384855.1 of Tetraselmis striata. NCBI lineage: Eukaryota > Viridiplantae > Chlorophyta > Chlorodendrophyceae > Chlorodendrales > Chlorodendraceae > Tetraselmis > Tetraselmis striata. The sequence continues at coordinate 57,383 of VCJN01002435.1, forward strand.
CCATGCGTGTAGGCCACTGAAAGCATGTCGCTATAGGCACGACGGGACACCCCAACGACAAGTTGGCCACTGTGGGGAGCAATTTTGGGGTGAAAATGCTGCTGTTTCTGTGGCGCACGCACGTAGGAGAGGCGCTCGATGGCCTTCTTGGCGTAGGGCAATGCTCTACTATGGGGGCGCGTGGTGGAATGCCAGTTGCACCGTTTCGTGGGCGGGATGGCGCGGTAGGGGCGTGGACTTGAGTTAATTCCTTGAAAATTCCTTGAAATTCCTTGAAATATGCTGTGGAAAATGGCTCTTTGGCTGGTAGATGTGTGTATCGCTAGGAGGCGGCACATGCCAAGTGTTGGTGATTCGTGGTCATCCACACACATAACGCTCTCGCACAGCCGAGTATGGGGCTTAGACACGCACTTGGCGCAAAGCCACGCGCCCGACATGGGTGGGCACATAAGGCAGTGAGGGGCAACTTGGATGATCATCTTTGGGGATTTTTTCCGGGGCCCCAAAAAATCGAATTTTTGATTTTGGAAGATTGGTTTCGACGCATATTTGAACGAGGAATTGCGTGGTATTTTTAAAACAATTTTCTGAGCAAACCCTGAGAAGTTATAGCGTTTTAAAGCCAAGGAGGTGTTGCTGCGCGTGGCCGACATTGATGCCACGCCAGTATCGCAACGCGACATGTACTGGCCGCCGCCCACACGGCTGCACCCCAACCAAATGCACCCGAGCCCCTCGCCAATGTGTTTCCTCACGCGTTCATGGCCATCCCGCCGTTTGGTTGTCTATTCACGCGCGTCGGCGTGTGCGTGATACCGACCCCGGTTATGGTGCATTTGCATGCGACGCCCATCCACGCACCAAGTGCAGCGTGACACCCTAGTCAAAGCTTCGGTTTGAGCCACTCGTCATGCAGGTTTTATAAAACCCTCTGAGATTCCATGGTTTCATCTCATATACCCTACGTTCAGGTACCCTAGACTTCTGAAGTCTTGAGACTGCCGAAAAGGGACCCCAAACTTATGTGCAGGGGTGTAGCACACCCTCCCGTATCCCCTGCAGGATGTGCCGCTACGCATACACATACCCTTGTTGGATGGTGGGATGGGCATGGATGAGTGAGGAATCGCGTGTTTGCAAAGGGGCTAGGGCGGTGGTTTTAGGTGGGGTGGGGGCATGTGAGCATGGGGCAATGTGCGTTATGTATATTGATACCATCGCAACTGCATTGTTGAATCGTTAAGCAACCGTAAGAAATAACTGAGGATTCGTAGCAGCGGCTCAGAGATTGCTCAGAAAATAACTTCGGAAACATAAATTATCATCATAAACGCGAAAACATTACATTGGATATCACAATATCTCGCGGGCGTCCGGGTACGTTTAGGCACTTTTTTGTCCGTAATAGACGTAGAAAAAATTATAAAGGTGGGACAAACATGACGCGCATTGCAACAATCGGCCACATAATGGGCGTGGAACTTTGTGACGCATGCGTTTCAATACCCAATATCCGGTGATGATGCAGTGTTTTGGATGTACTTGCATGCGAATCATTATTCATACTTGGTTCATGCCCCCCTTTAGCGATTGGTATATGGGCGTCACGCTCACCCCCCCCCCCCCCTTCCCTTTCACAACGTTATATTTCGACCATCATGGAGAAATAAAGGCCACGCCATTGTCGTGCGACGCCGCGATAACCCTCTCATGCTTGTAGATGCAACGAGTATATCAATATTTGACATGAATTGGCTCCAAAACCAATGGAATCGATAGATAGGGCTTGCTACATACTTTGCGTGACCTAATTTCAATGCCCTACATGCATTACCGATAGTTCGCATACGAAAAGGGACGTGGTATAAATTCGGCGCCAAGTGTGGCCCGTGGCTACGTATGGGGACGAATGGTGCAATTTCTGGTTTTCTAGCAGCGCTATCGCCACACGCACTGATGTTTTGGCATGTAATGAAATCGGTGATGGTTGATGGTAGCGGCTACGGTGCGGCACCATCGCGCTATCACAACGTTATTTAGACCCAAGGCGTACTAGCCTTTATTGCAATACGCATGCGTGTACGCACGGCCTCAATGCAACCGTTTTGTGGGCGTGTCGATTGAATCCCGCTAAACTTATGAGGAGGGGTGTATATATACTGCACCGTCCTGCAACGCGAATCATGATGTATAGCGCAAAATGCCAATAGGGAGCCGTGCTCCAGTCTGTTCTAGCAAGTACTGCACGGTATTCCGTTGGCATTATACACCATATGGTGTCAAGGCATAGCCGCAGTAAAAATAGTTGCTGAGGAAGGTCAGGGTGACTCTGCAAAATATTTCCTTCTTGCCTGCCATGACGGCCATGTTGCGGACGTCGTCACAGCTGCATAGAGGCAGCATGCAGCCATTTCATCTGCCATTGCATAAAAGTGCCAACGGATGTAGCCAGCCTTTGAATGGATGCTTACTCGTTAATGGCGCTGCTACGCCTACATGCTGACTGCATTAAGTTTCGCCTGCTATGGCTCAATTATAACTTAACACCTTTGGCTGGCGCACCCTCCGCGCCCTCTCAAAGCTACGGTATGGGTATCACTTGCTACCAAAGTAAAGCTAATCACACTGTACAGCCGCTGACGGCTTTCATCTCCTTTGTTTGCCAGGCATGCAGTGCCGCTAGCCGCTCGCGCCAGACCCTGGGCAGCTTGCGCCTCGGGAGCGCTGTCACCAGGCCTCCTCAGCCGGCTCCTGAAGATGGCCCACGCGCCCAAAGCAAAAGCCAATGCCACAGCCGCAGCGCTCGCTGCAATCGCAGCCATGGCAATCTCTGACATGCCTTCCCTGCCGCCGGCGCTTGCCGGGCGGTGCCGCTCAGCGGCAAGCATGCCGTGGAGTGACCGCTGCACCAGCTCAGAGTCCGGCGCTGCGATAACGTTTGCGGACATGGAGCTCTCGAGGTACTCTGGCAGCCCCTGGCTGTGCAGCAGCGCCGTCATGCCACGCATGCGCTGCGCCAGCGCATTGTCCACCGCGTAGGGGTCATTTGACCAGATCACAAAGGTGGCCTGCAGCGGAATCCCATCGACCGTTAGAACGTCTGCACTTTAATCATACACCATTTGGGTCACCACCCGCTGTGCGGTGACACAAAGATACTACAGGCGTCAATATAATACGATACCTGGGTGCACATCTGTGAGTAGGCTGCACGCGACATGGCATGAAATCGTTTCCTTCAGTTTGCGGACTCCGCTGTGTGCACTCTCAAGCTAGCTGCCACCGCCCCTCGCAGCATGAATGCTGTGGCGGCTTGCGCCCACGAAAACCGCAACCAGCCACCGGTGCCGGTGAGTTGACGCTATGTGAAATGGCCCGCCGCGCCGCATGAATGCACGCAGTCTACAGCTAGGGCTAAGTAGGTTATTTCTATGCCCTACTTGTGCAACATGCAGTTCCTATGTGGTGGGCCCCATGCATCACGGCCACATGCCATAGCAAGCTGTTGGCGCTTCCATAGTTCACAATATTCGGCTGATGGCGCGCCATATCGGCGGGCATTCTACCCTTAGGCAGTAAAAGTTGATACGACTGCACTGCATGCGCACAATGGATGATAATTAGACAGCATTACTACAAGTACCGCCGCCTCCACCTTTGCTCGCACCCACGCCTGCCGCCCAGCGCCCAGCGCGCAAGTCCAACCCCAAAGTCCAAGCCCGCCGTGCGTGCGGTGCGCGCACGTGTGTGATTTCTCATGATCGGGGCGTCTTGAGGGGATGCAAGGAACTCGTGCGTGCCGCGAGGGGATAAGCGAATGGGCCCGAGGCCGTAGCCGGACCGGCGCCGCACAGGCGTAAAAAAATAAATAAGTAAGTCCCATTTGGATTGGCGTGGCCTGTGCCGCGTAGCGTGGTACTGGCCGGATGCGGGTGTACAAACGCATCATGTGGCGTGGGTGAATGTAGTAGTAACCCTTATGCAATGGTTGAGGTGACGTAACCACATGCACTGTGTCGCGCGACCTCTGGCCAGATGGGTAAGGGCAGTGTGCATGCGGAAGGTTCCCCTACCGTTGTGATCGGGTCTTGGTTGCCCGGCCCATCAGGATGCGTGTCGTTCCCCTCCGGTTCCGCAATCTCCAGCACCTCCACCTCGGTTCTGATTAGCTCCACCGACTCAACGGGTACTCCTGCAGTGGCACACCACAATGGGGGGGGAGTGAAAGTTTCAGTGATGTTTCCGCGCAGCAGCGATGGGTAGCAATCCTGGGGGAAACAGCGCGACGGGCCCAAGAGGGTGGGAGGCTACCTGCCACATGCGAGACTGCCTGCAGAAGGCTGTGCGCTTGCACCTCCCCAGAGCCGCCTCCCAGCTGGAGTTTGATCTCGTTGAAGGAGGTGACGCCGCGGAGGCTCGCCACATCCACCACTGGGACCCGGCTGTACGGCAGGCTGCTGCCGCCTCCGCCGTTGGCGGAAACGCAGTCTGGGCGGGTAGACCCCAGCATATCCCGCCAGTACCTCGCCCATGCGTCGTCGCACTCGTCCGGCTCCTCCAGCTCTGCCCACTCCCTGCATTTCGTGCCTTCATCATCATCATCATCATCATCGTCATCATCATCATCGTCATCGTCATCGTCGTCATCGTCGTCGTCATCCTTGTCCGCCTTCTTGTCACACTTCTCCGGCTTTGCGCTTTTCTCATCAACACCCGAGTCTGTCTCCTCATCCTCAGACTCGGAGCTCCCGTCCTCATCCTCAGAGTCGTCCTGATTCGAACGTACATGTACATCAGCCTCCTCTGCAGCCATCGTGAGCCATTACTTAGCAGGCGGGGGAGACACCGTCAATTGCTGCGCTTCATTCTATCTCCTCATGGTTCACGTCAGGCATATCAAATATACCCACCTTTGATTTGTCGGAATCCTTGTCAGCACTTGTCTGGCCTGACTTGTCCGACTGGTCGCTATCGGAATTGCCATCATCGCCGCCAGGCCCATCCCTGCCGTCCCGGATATCCTCAAAGTTTGCCTCATTATCTGGGTTGTAGTACTGCAGCTCCATGTACTCCACCGACGGCGCCTCCTTCTTGACCAGGTCCTTGCGCTCGAGCTGCTTCCCGCACGCTTTCGGAAACAGCTTGGCGCATTCTGAGCATGTGGGCCGGTGCCATGCCCTGCCATCGCCCTTATGGCACCCAGCGAAGCGGTTGTACCGGTCGTGCTCGCAGTTGATGTCTACGCAATAGCGATCCTTGCCGTACGAGCGAGATTTCTGGCACGTGAGGCGCCAAGGATGCCTCCAGCAGGTCTGGACGCACACGTCTCTTCCCGTGGTGAACACCATGTCGTAGTGACCTGCCAGCACGCATCGCGAGATTAGACCATGCGCGGATCCAAGGCGTCAGGTGCGCAACAGGTCGCGCTCGAAACAGACACAGCCGCTCACCTGCCAGCACCAAGTCTTCCCAGCGAAACTCCGGGTGTAAGGCATGGAATTTGAAGCTTACAGCCTCATTCGGTTCACATCTCTGGAAAAGGACAGCGTCATTGCCCATCAACTCGCTGCTGCGCCACACCTATCGCCCCGCGGAAGAATTGCGAGCCAGCTACCGCTCGACCGGCGAAAATGCGAAAGGCCGCCACAGCACCCAGCCGATGGAAAACCATGAAAAAGGGATTACTTGTGGTGTCGTTGGAGCAAGGAGCCGTGTCCGTTCATTATCCCGCAGTCGGTCGGTTGTCGACGGTGCAACTCGACGGTGCAAAATAGCGAGCCCTACGACGCCCTAAGGGTAGCCGTACAATACGCCAACCACGCGTCCATGCCACAGAACTGGTAACGCGGCGACCGGGATATATCGTCGAGATAGAATAGCGCACCTTTGGTTGACAAGCCTTTGGGCACTCCTGGGCTTCCATGGCCCTGTCGCAGTACCTGCGGCCCTGTCCCGTGCAGCGCGCCGGTCGGCGGTAGCTGCCGTCGTAGGCGCAGAGGCCGATGCCCCAGTACTCGCACGGCTCATCCGACAGCACCAGCCGCGCGCTACAAGCCATAAGCATCAGCAACGGCGACACCACCCTAACGCGCAGGGGGGCAGATGATAACGCCGAGAAGACCATTATGTGTGGCCTCCGATGCCGTGCCTCGGTCGGGCAAGGACGGCGCCACCCACGAGAGGAGAGGAGCGTGCCTGCAGCGTGGCCCTGCAGCGTCGAAAAGTGGACAGCAGCAACGGTGGTGAGCGCCTACGTAAAATCCGGGGCCATGACTATGGACCTCTCTCTCATTCCGGATACCCGGAGTCGTTGCGTCGTGCCGATGTCAGTGAGCATGTCTGGGGACGCGAGCGCAGCTCAAGCGCGGGTCCGACCATAGAGGGTCCCGGGAGCTTTAGTCCCGGGAGCGGGTCCGACCATAGAGGGTCCCGCGTGAGTGGATCCACTTGACAGTGGCTCGCCCCAGCAGCAATCATTCAGTCAGCCACCGCCGAGCAGGTCGGCTGTCCGCATCGACAACTACGGCAGATGGAAGCATTACCTACAGCCGGTGATGGCCGCTTGCTGCCGCTCGCTGGCGTGTGGCCGGCGCTCCAGTTGTCCTGTTTCAGGTCTCCAGCTGGCCGAACAGCGATCCGCGTGTCGCGATCGGCGCGGCGGCGCCCCGCCGCGGGTTGTCACCTTTCAATCTCATTTCGCTCGGCGTGCATGGCGCCAAAATCCGCCGTTATTGGCGTATTGGCGTTGGCGGGGCCGCCGCGCCAAAACTAGCGACCAAAACTAACCCGTCGCTATAGGTATACAAAGCCTATATGCCCGATGTGGGGAACTGATCGAGTTGCAACATCAGTTTTTATACGGGCATAGAAGTATCATATTTCGATCCAACGGTAATGGCGGTCAGTTTGTTAGCCAATATCAAGACCCGCGCCAGCCCTGCAATGGTACAGGCAGGTAAATTGTGTTGTCGCTACGTCGAGTACGGTACCCTTACATGCTATACTTTACGCATGCAAGTGATGGTAAATATAAATATAATAATCCGGAATTAATACGAATAGACTCGCGGGTTCACGTGCTGATGATGATGTACATATATGGAATTACGGACATACATAGTAGTCGCTACAAGGCGATATTACATACGATAATATCGTCGCGTTACGTAGTCGCTATGTACCGTGCAAACACAAACTGTCCGCGTCTTCGACCCCCCCCCCCCCCCCCCCCCCCGCGCGATGAGGATAAACTTATTTAAACGTAGATGTATTACGAATAGTAAACGAATTATCCGACATTAAGGTTTAAAACAATTCATTATTTCTGGCCCCGCAAACCGCATTCAATTCTTCGGTACGCGGCACTGTAAATTTCAAACGGTCACGTGTCTATCTGGTTTCTCGCGCTAGAGCAGTTAGCATGGTAGGGAGAGGGAGCCCCATGAGCCAGTTAAGATCATTTCAAACGGTCATGAGTATAGTTTTGCTAGGTACGGGCGGTCCGCGGAGCGAGTGGGGAGCGTGGTGTAGACCGGAAGGCGTGCCGGGTGAGGTCGCGTTGAAGGCACAAGAGGCGCAATCAGACGAGGCGGGGCATCCGCAGATCTTGCAGGTTGTGTTGATGTTGTTGAGGTGGAACGGCAGGTGGCGCTCAGGTTTGCGCGGGTGGTGTAACAACTCGCATTCCGACAGCTCGGCGCGGCGTAACACCGGGGCTCGTACGAGTACCGGAAACGCCCGCGCCGCATGACAGATTTTGCCCTTACCTTTGGGATGCGCCCTCTCTGGCCCCGGCGCAGCAAAGGGCCAAAGGGGACGCATCACGACGGGATGGGAGAAGTATTGCGCCGTGAAGTACGGCCGGGCGAGCAATATGGTGGTGAAGACGGCTTGGAAAGCAAGTCGGCGGGCAGGATGCACATGTATGCAGGCGGTTGTCTCGAGCAAGGTTGCACCTGCAACATTTTCTCAGGGCGCCGCCGCGCGTGTTACGAGCAAGAAGGACAGCGGTACGGGGCAAAGGCAAGTTGAAGCCCGCCCGGGCCTCAGTACGCGGACGGTGTCGCGGTTGAAGGTACGGATCGCCACGGGCGCATAGCCAGTAGACGGCACACGGGCGAGCGAGGAACAAAGGAACGTGAGGCCATGGGGTGAGACGGTGAACCTCGTAGTGGGCGGGGTAGCGGCTGGCTCCGGTGTGGGTGGCCAGTCGACGGCGACCATTACCGTCAGCGCTAGAAGGGAATTCAACAGCGAGGCGGGTGCCGCTGCTGCGCCGGCGTTCATCTTCACCGGCGTTCACCGGGTGCACATCATCCGCCGTTGCGCACAATCTCACCGTGAGAAGCTAGCATGGTCGCCACGAGATGCTTGGCGCGTCTAGCAATGGATAAGCTGCTCCGACGGGCAGCTCATGTAGCGGGCGGGGTCGCGGTTGGCTCTTGCCGACGGGCATCTCGACGGGCATCTCGGCCGCTGCATAGTGGCGGGCGCCAGAGCCCGGGACTTAAAGGCGGGGCGCGGGCTTTCGGGGGCGGAGAGGACGGGCATGGTAGCGACCCAGGGGCCAGGAGACATGAGCCGGAGTTCCCGGAGCGAGGGAGTCGCAGCCATGCAGCTGGAGGCGTCGGCTAGCAGCCATCTCGGTCTGACCATGGACGGGCGGCTACGGCGACAAGGCGCGCTGCGGAGGCGAGCAGCGCGAGGGAGAGCATGACCGGCCTGCCGACCACGGAGCGACGACACGCGGACGGGGGAGGGGGGCGGTACCCGCGAGACCCCCTTGGGGATCCTACCGCAAGAGCTCAAGCGGCCGAGATGGAGGCAACATCGGCGGACCGCGACCGAGGCGGCCGGCAGACCGCCACAGCCGGCGCGGTTGGGGCGATTAGCGTCGCGACCTGCGGGATGTGTTCAGCGATGGCGGGCGGGTACAGTCATAACGCAACACGACGACCGAAGATTGCGCGGCGCGCCAATACTTTACCGACGTAAATGAAAACCTAAATGGGCGGGGCGAGTGTTGTATTCGTAATCCTCGTACTTCCAATTAGGCTACTAAGAATTGTTAGTGTGTTTTAGGTGCCATATGTCGCTCAAAACAGAGGGGGGGGGGGGATTTTGTAGCTGGGCAAAGTTTGGTAGCTAGTACTTTCCGCTTTGCTTACCGGCTCCAACCAACCGCCGTACCGTACGCACCGCACAACCCTCGCCAGCACTGCCGCCGCCGCGCTAGGCCGGCATGCTGCTGTGGCCCCGAGCGCAAATACCTATCCGTCCATAACCACTCCTACCTCACGTCGCCAGCCTTCGGCTTGGGTAGCTGACACCATGTCGGTATCCAACAGGCACACCGTGAAGGGGGAGGTGAAGTGGGACGGCAGGGATTTTCCGGGTTTTCCGATAAGCCCGTGATCTACCCCCCAGAGCAGTATTGGCTAGAGGCATGTACCGTGCGCAACAAGCTATAGAGTATGCAGTGAACGACCTGGACCCTAGCCTATCCTTTGAGCTCGCTGAACACATTGTAGTGGTCGTCGTGGAGTATGAGCTGTTCAGCTCGCCATCCTCGGGCGATAAGAGGCGGCATGTGACCGGCGAGTCCGGTGGCAGCCGCATGCTCCAAGACAACCTAACGTGTGGGATTCAATGGAAGAGGTGCCCACTTGGTCTTTCTTCGAGTTAGCCTGGTGGGCACACGCCAGATAGAGGGGGGAGGAGCAGCCATAGAACACTACTGTTGTATAATCGTGTGCTTTGTGCTCTCAATGCTGCCCTCATGCATTGATATGCACACCTACGTGTGTGGCAGTTGTCCCGCCCCTACACAATGTATGGACAATTGCAGCACCTTTCCAATTGACATTGATGTTGATAGTACTTAACACAGTACATCAGCCAGCTATAAAACTTATGGACGAGGGGCGGGTCAGATAGGAGGGGGGGGGGGGGGGGGGGTACCTTACACACATTAACAATTCTGACTGGCCTTAGCGGTAGTCGCTCGTATCGGCGACTACCCCTAGTTATCCGAAAATATCATACATAGCTACTTATCACGTAATGGAAAGAGGCGGGGTTTGAAACGAAAGAGCATGGCCGGAAGCTTGAGCTGTGATTACCCGATATTTGTTCTCTACTATGGATACATATGGCATGCCCTAAGAGCAACTCAGTCTGAGTGGGCGGTAGAGAGCAGCATGCTAGCACGTTGTAATCAATTTCAATTTCAATTTGCCGGGCTCCCGTCTCCTCGCGCTCGCTTTCCTCGCCCGTTCTCACGGGGCGGCTGAGGGTTTCCCGGGTTTTCCGAACGGGTCGGCCGCAGGGCGCCACCACTCCGTTGTATTAGGCCGGGATTCCAGTGATTCACAGGTGGAACACATACGGTCGGGAGGTACGCCATATCTTCTGCGGGTTGGTCGCGGGTCGTGCCGAGGTACGAGAACACGATTTTATTTCGAACAACCCTTGCGAGGAGGCTGCCCCCGTCCGAGTCGTGTCCCCCCCCCCCCCCCCCCCCCACCTCACCCCTAAAAGGATCTCGGAGAGGCCGACGCGAGGCCGAGGTCGTACATGAATTATTTTTAGCAGCCCCCCGTACTACATGGCTGTTGCCCGGCGGCGCCAGCATGCGCTACCGGGGACTGCAAGTATTATTTGAAAAGCCTCGCCCCGTAGGGCTCCCCACGGTCGTCGCATGATCCAAGGACCCCGCCACAAGCGGCCACCCCGCTCAGCCCCCTGCCGCATCCATCCGGGCACGGGTCTTAGGGACTGCCAGCGCACACCACGTGGAGTTGGGGGTGGTGCCGCTGGACCTGCCGCACTCAGGATCCTCCGCTCCTGGTGGGCCGCTGCATATGGCGGCGGGCGCCACGTATTACGAGAGCCTATAGAGACGACCAAGAGCACGAAAAACACGACGCGATATGGCGAGCATGCGGCTGCGGCTGATGCAGAGAATCCCGGCCGTTAGATCACCCCCTGACGCGCGGTGCGTCAAGTGCATGGGCTTCCCCCGGACGAGCCGCCCTGCGAAATCGGAATACGACGCGGGTGTCGAGTTGCCAACGGGTAGCAGTAGACGCCGCCGCCGCCGTGCGACGCGATGGCAACGCACATGGCATGTCGACTACGGCCACAACACCACCGGGTCTTGCTGGGGCACTTGTTGGAGCGAGAGCAACGAGCTATGAAGACTCTATCGCATGGTGACCGGCGCCATTCCTCAAGTTGCATAAAGGTAGCGCAAAATAGCGCCGCAACACACAACGAACGGTGTCGCGACGCCATGTAAGGGCGCGCGATTCGGGTGATGATATCATCTCGCAGGACAACAATGGCCGTTCCGACAGCACGGACGCCCCCCTTCGTCTTTACCGGTTTGTTGCGATAGGTGTAGCTGTCGCGGTTGACAACTGTGACGCTCGACGGCCACGGTAGGTAACGCGCCCGTCCGCCACACCAAACCATTAGAGTGCAAGTCACCGCAAGATGTCGATTCTCTGCGGGCGCCCCGCAAGCCGCCCGTATGTTAACCACCTTGGGTGCACGAATCAGATAAACCATAATTACCGGGGGGGGGGGGGTTGTCGTTGCCGATGACAAAGTAACGCATGCGCGGCACGACGACTCGCACCGGCAACTTGGTCCCATGTGCGAGCTCACGGCGCACCCGCATGGTGTTTTGAATCGGCGATAAGCGTGCAAACAAGTGTCTCATGTAGCGCCCGTATAAGGACCACCTCCATCCCATCCCCGAATCGGCCACTAGCAGTTCACACGACATGAACGAGAACGTCTAGACCACCACCCGCCATGGCCCCTTAGGGGCTAGGGATGGGATATGTGTCGAGTCGTGTGGGATTTGGAGAGGCACGGGTGAATAATGGTGCGATTTGGCCCGTGTCTCACCTCCGTCCTTTGACCGTATTTCCGCTATTTTTAACAATTATCACAGCTACCCGCCGTCACTCCATCGGCTCCCGGTGTACTTACAGGCAGACGAATCGACCCATATTGATCTCTATCTCTAGCATATGGGTACAGTGGTCTTCAATAGGTGTAGGCAGATGGACCGTGCGTCGACCACTCATTTACGGGTGGTGGTTGACCTGCCCCCCATTCAGCCAGTTTACCTACTCTCGGCTCAAAAATACGGGGGGAGATGGGGCACCGCACACCGACCACCTCATGGGCCACACATGGGTTTTACCGCACCCCTAGGAGCTAGGCCATGGGACGGTACATGTGCGATTGGCTAAACAGTAAGCCGCGGGTGGCAGCGGATGGCTATGCGGGAGGGGATCGAGAGCGCGGATAATCCGGGTCGGTCGGCCCCATCGCGCCGCCATCGACCGAGATTGACCTCAAACTTATCGCCAGCGGGCGCCAGCCCTGCGTATGGGCCTCTACTAGCGCTCTACGATCCATAAATAGAGAGCTACCTCAGCCGCTCCCGCGGGAGGGGTTGAGGCCGGGATTGTATTTCCAACTACGCGAGTTCTAAGATCACACGGTTTCTTGAATCGAGGGCACATCAGGCACCGTCCCTAGAGCCCCCGACCTCTAGCTCAATGCTTGTATAGCATCCCTATGAGATAGGATATGGATCTATCCTATTTCCATGCCCGTTCGGCTCAGGCACGAGGCCGTGATCATGCCCCCCCCCTCCCCCCCCCCCCCCCCCCTCCGTGAGCCGAACGGGCACTGCCCGTCCGCAGTTGCGGCCGACAACATGATGAGGCCGTTTTCGCGCACTGTTACGCAACACACGAGCAAACTATAATGGAAATAAGCGATAAACAAGATACACTATAATTCTAGAGTACTTAATCACGTACCGAGAAATTCATATTTCGCTTGTATCTACGATTAGTCACCCGTTGGGTGCGCTGTGCTTTATTATCCCGTGACCCTTACGCGCACTAATACGCGAAGCCGCTGCCGAAGGCATCAGCAAGCTGAAGGACGATGGCCATGCGAGTGGAGTTGGCTGCCCTACGTAGCTTCCCGGCCGGAAGCGGAGCGTCACGGGCGGTGGGGGCAACCCGTATAGAGACCCGTAATAGCGGTACCGGTAATATATATACCCGGATGGAACCAGCAAACCGTACAAGAAGCGAAGGGGCAGTTAGCATATGTTGGGAAGAGGAAACCCCATGACCCAGTTTATAGATCAATTCAAACGGTAGTTTCGTGCCTTCAGCGACTATATGACGATGGCTGTTGCGGGTACGAGTGTTGAAGGCTCGCCAAACAAAGGTGCTTGGCATGCACCCCCTTAACTTTTTCAATCCGACCGGCGATGTTTTCCCTTTGATGAGCCCCATTACATTGACGCGTTGGGAGGGTCAAATTTCGAAGGACTGCAGGTATTGTATGTGCACTGAACAATGCATTGTGCATTGTACCATGGTCATACTACTAAAAGCGCTACAACCCTACCTCTCAAGTTAAGAAATGTATTCTTATATTGAACATATTTGCACCGCAGATGTGATCTTTGGGGATGTTGTGTCACGCCTTTTCCGAGAGCGGGCGGATGAGCTAGTAAATACGTAAATAACGAAACCCTCGGTAATTACGTGTTCTTAAAATAATTAGGTGTTCTTAGGGTTTAATTAGGGTTCTTAGGGTTCTTAGGGCAGTCTATTAATTAAGTGTTCTTAAAAGCAGGGTTTTAAGCACTAATTATGGTTTTTGGGACAGCAATGCCATTTGCACTGCACATATAATAGCGAATGTGAATAAAGTAAAGATACCTTATTGGACTAGAGACTCGACCCCGCCATGGATTTTATAAGGAATCTGCCACAATCCCAGCAACCTGAATCTTTGTCTGGGTTAGTGGGCTTTCGCTACATGCGCATTTCAGGGTATTTTGAGAAAACCTGTTTCTGTAGGGTTTGAGAATAAAGGGATAGTGGCATTTTCGAAACCCTTGACTTCGGGCCGAGTTTCTGTTGCAAAGTGGTCTAATTTTTCCCATTTGATATAATAAGGATGAAAAAAAAAACATGGAAAAAAAAATATAATAAGGATTACAGCGACTACGCCTAATGTAAATTGCGGGAAAATGCTACCATCCTACGCGGGTACTTAGAAGCTAGCTGGCACCTTTATTCTTCACGCGTTCAGCGAGCCATCCTCGTATAGCGGCGCTGCCCCTCGGCGCGCTTTCTTTGTTCGTCGGCGCGTTGGACGGCCCGCATCATATCCTGGCTTGTCGGAGATATCGCGACTAATAAACAACCGGTAGTGCCGGCCGACGAAGGGAGTTGACCTGCGCCCTCCTCTGCCGTGATCATCATTCCTCAGTCCTCCCGCGACCCGAAGCTAGCATACCGGTGTAGGGAGAAGGGAGCTGTTCTACTCAGGAGAAGGCACATCTCAGGATTATACGCCTCTCCATTGCCAGGTGCGGGCAGTCCCGCGCAGCGAGGGTGAGGGGCGGAGGGCATGCTGACAGGTATTGGGTCGTGTTTTTTCGTTGCCGCGAGCGGGCCCGTCAACCGCCCCGGAAACGCGCGCCACCTCTTGACGGTCAGTTCGACGACGCGTCGAAATACGCGGCGGCAGGCTCACGCTGTGCACCGGCACCGCTGCCGCCGGGGGTCCGCCCGCAGCCCTACTCCCCCCCCCCCCCCCCGAGGCCTCGCCAGTACTCTCTCGTGGGCGGCGTGGGCCGTGCAACTTCCCGCCGGAACCACCGTCGCGGGGCGTTGGGTCTGGATGAGGGTCGCCTTTTGCGCTGGTTAGACTTGCACGCACTATTGTACTTGTGTAGTTGTACGCACTACACCCGGTCGATGGGCGCCGGTGGCGCGCGGGGGGGGGGGGGGGGGGGGATAAATAAGGGTATACTGTTACAGGTAGTTAAGTAAGAGGTACCATTAGCTACGTAGGTAAAGCTGTAATTTAATTAAAATGTCTTCATGATAAACGAGGGCACGGACGTTGGTACGAATGGGTAGCCTCACCACTCTCCGCTCACTATCGCAAAATCTCTGGTGGAAGTGACTGCAGAGGATCAAGGGCCCCCAACGCAGGTGCACACATTGACTCTGGCCACGTAGCGGCCACGGCACTGGCGGATGTCAGACGGGAAACAGCAGCTGTTCGTTTTGCGGGGGATGCCGATTGATGTTTCGTCGCGCTTTAGTCGCGGTGCTTTTGGCGATCGGGAAGCGCGGCTGCAGTCCCACTAGCCTCTGCTTCGAGCAACCACACGCTGCTGGTGGGCCGGACCGATGCGTTGCCGCGTGGAATGCGCTCGTTGAGCGATTCCAATGCGCCGGGAGTCGAAATACTTGCCGGGCGGGACTCCCGTCTCCGTTCCCATGGCGGGGTCGACTGGTGCTGCGGGAGCGCAGTCTCGCGTTGGCCACTCGCCGATACGCCGCACGAGACGCGCCCAACGCGGCCTCTCGCCGATACGCAGCGCACCAGCGACACCGCGATGGCTGGGCTATGTGTGATGAGTGCGGCTGTACGTTCGTGTCTGCCCAGACCACGGAGCCCTAGGACGCGTAATTTGGTGTCCACAATAGACCGTGAGCTGTGTGTGTGTGTGTGTGTGTTTGGGGAGGGGGGGGGGAGGGGGGGGGGGGGGCTTCCACTCGATAGACCTTGGACACACACGATCTCATCGTGGTTCCGGCCGTGGCTATGCGGCTGGGGGGGAGGGCGAGGTCAAGAACCGCTGACTAACCAACCCTCTCCCCCCCCCCCCCCCCCTCCTGACAATGCGCGGCGCCAAGGGCAACAGGAGAGGTGCAGGAGGTGCCGTGGCTGCGGACCACTCTCGATATCAGTAGGGAGCGCAGAGGAGCGGAACGGCGTGAGCGCTAGCCAGTAGCATGGGCGCGCTAGGCGCAGTGTTGCCCGGGAGCGGCAGGCTGGTGCTGCAGCCTGCTGCCGGCAGGCAGGCCGCCCGGTGTGGTCGGCGTAGCGCAATGCCGCCCGCGGCGCTGCCCGCACCGCGCCCCTCGCACTTCCGCGACAACAGCAGCCTGGGCGGCAACGGCGGCGGTGACAGCAGCGGCGGCGGCACCGCCCCCAACGAGTCCGTCATGGCGGAGTACATCAACCATGTGTACAACAGCATGAATGACATGGAGACGGTCGGCCTGACGGTGGACCACGACGTCGTGACCGGCACGCCGGCGGCGCTGCGCTCGCTGGACGTGCCCAAGCTGCTGGCCTCCATGGCGCAGATCCAACGCAAGAACACGGAGCTGCAGCAGCAGCTGACGGAGACGGTCGGCATGCTGAGCACCGCCGCGGAGGTGCTCAACAACTACAGCGACGCCAAGCAGGTGCGCCTCCGTCCGCGCCCAACCCACCCAAGGGCGCAATGCTGTCGCGAAACGGCGATGGCGCATGCCGCACTCACAAACGGCTGGCCATTCTGTTGGGTGCTGCGATCCTGGAGGGATCCGATCTGCAGCACGCAGCCACTGGGATCCACCGCTCTGCCCCCCCCCCCCCCCCCCCTTCCCTTTAAATTACCGTCATGTTGCACAGCTTGCACCGACAAGAGGGGGGGGGGGGGGGGGGGGGGGGCAATGACCAGTTTTCGCCTCCTCTGCTGCACCAGCGCGCGGCTGCACCTGTGCACATCACACGGCTTGTGGAGCATGGCGGAAAGTATCGCCGACTGACTTGTGATGGTTTGGTCTGGTCTCTTTCCTGCACGCGCTGCCAGCTCCACAGCGCTGCGGCCGTCAACGGCTCTGCCTCAAGGAGGGCCAACGGCGCGGTGAACGGCGCCAATGGGCACCCGCATGGCGCGCCCGGCGGCGGGGAGGTGTCGCCCGACGCGGCGCTGGAGGCGGCGCTGCGCGCCAAGCTGCAGGCGCAGAAGAACGGCAGCGAGTTTGCCATCCAGCACCCGGGCACGATGGCCAGCACCAAGACCAGCCTGGCGCGCGACTTTGACACGGACAGCTGCATGGTGACGGTGCAGGCGGTGGCGCGGCTGACCTCCGTGCCCGGCAGCGACCAGGCCAAGCCGGGCGGCGTGGAGATGCCGCACCTGGTGGCGCTCGCCGCGCAGGCGGCGGTCAACTCGGCGGCGGAGCTCTCCCGCACCCTCAACACCAACCTGAAGGCCACCACGCACACCGCGCGCCGCATGAATGTGCACAAGCACCTCCGCAAGGTGCTGCTGCGCGGCGCGATCGTCCAGGCGGAGAGCATGGGCGCCAGCGAGTTTGGCCACGAGTCGTTCAGGGTGGAGCTGAAGGACCCCGACTCAGAGCAGATCATAAAGGCCATCTTCAAGCCGCGCGTGGCGGGTGCGCCCAGCCGGCCTTCCGCATTGCTGCTTTCATACCTACGGGTGCCGACGCACCTACAGTAACCCTTACTCTAACCCTCGAATTGGGCTTGCTGGCAACCTGAAAGAACATTCAGATTAGTCTCGTCTCGACTTGACCTCTGGCGGGTTGGTGTTCGCGGTGCTATTATAACCATGCCCGCACCCGTATCTAGCGCACTTTGATGATCTCAATTGTCAGTCTATGCAGGTCGCCAATAGCCTCTTCCCGTCATTGGCGGCACGCATGATTCCTGCTGTTGTGTTTATATCTTCGTGTGTGTCTGTGCGCATTTGCGTATATGCGCCACTACTGGATGTACGCGAGTACACATCTCCGCCCATGAAGTGTCTGTTCATAGGCTGATAACTCCCCTGCTGCCTTCAACCCCTACCGCCCCCCACCGCCTCCTGGCGCTGCAGCTACCCAGTCCAAGGTGGTAGCCGGGCTGACTGGCTGAGAGTAGACATGCCCCTGAGCCCCCCCCCTCCCTCTGCACCTCCCTCCTCCCCCCGGCTCGGCAGGTGACGCGCAGGGCTGGCACCGCGCGCCCATCGAAGCCGTCGCCTACAAGCTCAACCTGCTGCTGGGGATGGACCACGTGCCGCCGGTGGCGTACCGGACCGGCGGCATGGACGTCGACTACCACCACTTCGAGGAGGGCGCGTTCATGTACTTTGCGGAGAACGCCTCGGAGCTGAAGGTGCGCAGCCGGTGGAAGGGCGCCGGCGCCGCGCGTTGGGAACTCCATGTTTGAGTTGTTAGCCCCCTCGCAAAGAAGGGAAGCCTACGCTTGTCGGGACATTCCGCACACAGCGCCATAAATGTGGCACGGAATCTCCGGGTCGGCGGTGCGAAACATTTCATTGTGTTGGCGACCCGCAAACACAGCTCAATGTTGCGGTGCCTGTCATGGATTATTGCAAGCGGCCCCAGAGCATGTTCTGGCTGCCTAATGAGTGGCTGGCCCTCCCCTGTGACGCCCGCGCCCCCCAGGAGCACGACCCGGCCACGTGGGGCATCCCCAAGGAGGTGCTCCTCTCGGACACGCGCATCCTGGATGTGCTGCTGCACAACAGCGACCGCCACCACGGCCACTTCCTCATGGGCAGCCACTGGGTGGAGGGCAGGTGGGAGGGCAGCGAGTGGAAGGTGCGCCCGCCGCTGACATCCCCTTGCCGGAGAAGTACCAACGCAGCCCGGGTGTGTGGACCACATATTTCTGGAAATAAAATCGAAATTTCCCGGAAATAGAAAAGGGAAAGATATCTCGTCCAGGAATATGTCAGTACATTTCTGCCGTCATTACATTTTGGCCGCCCCGGGATGGGACGGCCTCTCCGTTTGCCATGTGGTGTAGACGGGGCAGAGCATCCGCGCCCACCGGCGGACGGCCCATTCACATGCCCTACCGTGCTCTTTACCAGCGGGCGGCCACATAACATAACTCTGACACGTGCTCTCGACGCATGTCTGTGTGCCATTAGATTGCCGCGACACCCCCAGCCATGATTACCCCGTTTGCACACCATCGCACGCAAACATCTGTGCCGCGATGTATTGCATTGTGATACATTTGCTCTCTGTAATCGCCCCCCCTCTGTGTGGGTGATGACAACCTGACAACTTGAGCGAACCCACAGCTTGCGCACGCTGCGCCCGCGTGCCCCACAGACACGCCCTTGAGGGTCGGTTTTTAGGGCATGGCCTTAGCAAGCAGCCAGTCACCCACTCTCATGCCTGCGGCGCGGTGCCGACCTGACCCCCCCCCCCCCCCCCCCCCCCCGCCCATGTGTGTGCCCCCCCCCTCGCGCAGGGCATCCAGCGCCCGATTCTGATCGACCACGCGGCGGGCTTCCGTCAGGACGCGGTGGTGACGATGGAGCACGACAACGCGTTTCAGACGGGCTCCGTGCGCGTGGTGAGCGCCAAGACCTACCTGCGCCTGCGCTTCCTGGACGCCTCCTCCATCGCCAACAGCTTCTCGCACTTCCTGTCGGAGCGCGAGATGCGCGAGATGCTCATCCGCCGCAACCAGATCCTGCGCTACCTGGACGGCCTGGTGGAGACGCAGGGCTACAGCAACACCGTCATCGAGTGAGCGGCCGAGCGCCGCCGCCCAAAGTTAGAGACTCCAGGAAGGCCCGGGGGTGGTGCCGTGGTCCTTGCAGACGTCCAGCCAACCCCCGACCTCGCCAAGATATCATTCAGACGCATGAAGTGCCTCCAAAGGCTGGAAGCAAGCGGGCCGCCCGCCGACAAAGGCTCATAGTCCCCCGGCGAGATCACGGGAGGGTGGGCGGGGCCGCCCGCGTGCTACGTGAGCCATTTTTCCCCCTGGCCGGTGTCGGCGGGGGGTTTGCGTTTACACACGTGAAGCGTAAGGGAGTGGGGCCCGCGTGGGCCCGACTTGGGGTTTAGTTTGTCTGGATTAGGTTTCCTCATTACTTGCGTAGCGAAATGGTGGACATGACGCGTGGTAGGTGAGCCAGCGGCCGAGGGGTTTCCTGTAGCTTCAGTTCAGGTAGGCAGTGGCGCCCACATGGCAGGCGTGACGGCGCCTACGCGTCGGCAGGCGTACATACAGTGGGGACAGAGCAGTTGGCTGCCCTGCCTGCCGAATAATAAGTAGAAGTAGCGTCAACGTATGGTTTAAGACAACAAAATGCCCCGCTGCTGTGATGCATTGCGGCTGAGCGCCGCCCTCCGCCCCCCCCCCCTGCGCCGCCGCTGCCAGGCATCCATCCCCCTTCGCGGGTGTAAAATCCACGGACCCGGGCGGCAGAGAGATTCATACCATAAAGTGACAAAGCCATAGTCTGGAGTCGCGTCTCATGGCGCGGTTCAGTGGGAGCAGTGATTGGGATATAACCCTTTTTAGGCAATCTCATAGAACATAAGTACTGCGGAGCGGCATGCAGAAACTGACACCGATGCTCTGCGCCGGTACCCGGACTAATACTTCGTACTTGTATCGGGGTTGGGGCACAGCACCAATAAGGCTGACCAACGTCGGTCTTTCAGTAGTCACACTCACATGGCCCGCCGTCAACATCCCAGCAACACAATCATCCACAAATTCAGAATGCTGGTGGGCCGTTTCAAGGTTGGGAAACTCAGCTGGGGCAAGGCGCGCTCTCTTCCGATGCGCCCCGCCACCTCCGCTCCCGCCACAATCATGCCAACAGATGGGCTGATCGTGCGGAGGGGCAGTCGAGATGGAGGGCGTACTAAACTCGTAGCACGGCTGCTCACCGGTCAGTGCCGTCCTAGACGACGACCGTGGTCCCCCGGATGCGTTTTGGAGACCGTGTTCGAGACGAGGTAGAGAGAGTGGCATGTGGCACTGTGCGAGTGCGACTTTCTGCCGGCGAGGGGGTTGGTTTCTTGCACCTGTCAACGCTTGAAGGTCTTTGAAGGCGTTGACCGGGGCACAATTCCCGATCCTTGATGTTAATACCGCTGATCTCAGCAGCGAGACGGCCGAGCCGCTCGACCACCGGGCGGTGGGAGCGCAGCGCTGGGACAGGCTGCGACTTCCGGGCGGAGCACAATAAACGGCGGCAAAAGCAAACGAAATGCTTTGCTCCGCGGGTTGGGGCTTGCCCCAACTCGCATTCCTCGAATGGGCCGACGCCCAAACGGGTAGGGCGGACCTTTCGTGGTCAGTGCCGGGTATTTTGATGGCAGTGTTTTAGACGGTGATCCAACAGTGTTGGAAATTCCGTCACTGGCGTCCAATTAGACTTGCAGAATGCTTCGGCAATTTGCTTGATGACTATAACGGAGCGTCGCCTACCCAGGGCTTTCCGTAACTGGATCGCTGCCTAAACGGCCGTCGTAGAGACGCTGCAAGGGTTTCACTGGTGCCAGTCCTGTCCCGGGGGCGGGAAAATCAAAAACGGCGGCAAGATGTGCGGAAACGGCGGTCATGGGTTTGTGCGGCCGGGGTAGCGCAAACAGGCTCGCGCGCCATGTAAAGGTACGCGCGTAATCCCCCGTAAGGCTCACGTCAGGAGTCACGTGTCGCGTGCCGTGCCTCCAAATTTTAAAACGCCGTAATTTCAATTTTCACATTGTTTTAGCGGTACTGCCTGGTTGAAGGCCCGAGAATCATCAGTGTACAGCGCTTTCTGGCCGTCTGGCGGTGGACGGAAGTTGTGGCGGACCATGCTGGACCGCGCAGCGCCGCACGAAAGCATCGCACCATACAGAGTGGAATTTTCGCTTTCCACGACAGATCGCGTTATTTTCCCTGCTACTGCGCATACCGTCCGTGCTTGCTGCCGCCATCGAGGCGGCCGGGTCCCAGCCTCCCTCCCTCTTCCGACCTAGGTATGGCGCCGCAAGCAGTGGGGGGCGCAACCCCGCCGGCTCTCCAACCACGAGGCGGCGCATGGCGGTGGCCCCACCCCACCGATTGGGTCCCCACCGACCCGCGTCACCAGATGCCCGGCTCGTTCACAAACGCCTGCGTGGCCGCGCGCGCTGGCGACTCCAGCAGCGCCTGCTCCGGCGGGTCGTATCCCCAGCTGGTGAGCTGATGCACCAGGTTGTCCTCCAGCTTGCGCGCCTGCCGTGGGCAGACACGAGAGTTTTGGGGGGACGGGTGAAATTGGGGGGGGGGGGGGGGGGGGGGGGGGGGAGGTTGACTGAGCTCACTTGAGGGGCTGCGTCATGGCCCACCGGGCTCTATAATGCCGCGACAATTGCCCCCCCTATCCGGCCCACCACGGTGCCTCCGACCTCCAAGGGGCGAAGGGGGGGGGGGGGGGGGGGGGGGGGGGATGCGCGCACCATCCACACGGTGCTGGGCTCGCCCTTGCCCGTCAGTGGCGCGCAGCGCACGGTGAACATGCCGTTCTTGTTGCCGAAGGCGACGTCGGTGAGGTAGCGGTCGCCCACCATCACCAGCTTCCCGGCGCCCACCCTGCCCATCAGCACACCGCGGCACGTCGCATCATATCACATCCTATCCCATCCCATCCCATCCCATCCCAGTAGACGATATTTACCTCGCCACACCACGATGCATGGCATCACCCCTAATCACATTGTCTCGCACTTACGACATCCCACCATATCACATGCCACCGTATCATATCATATCACATCACACCATGCCACGCCACCTCGCAACTTGTCCCGCCACATCACAACGCATGGCATCACAATGCATCAGGCCTCCTGCGACATTACATCACATCATGTCCCTTCTATCCTAGGGCATTGCGACACACCATGCCCCGCCACATCACAACGCATGGCATCACAATGCATCACGCCTCCTGCGACATTACATCACATCATGTCCCTTCTATCCTAGGGCATTGCGACACACCATGCCCCGCCGCATCACAACTTGCCACACCAGACGATATCACGCCACACCACAACGCAAAACATCACAACGCATCACATCATATCAAACCATGCCACGCTGCCTTGCCGCTCATGGTATCATACGACACCCCATGCTGTGGCAGGGCAGCACGGGGCGCCGGTCTGGGGGAGAGGGGGCAATGAGGGGCGCACCCAAAGTGCTTCTCCAGGTCCTCCGCCCCACCCGCAGGTTTCTTCTCGCGGTGGCGCAGCACGTCGATGCCCAGCGCCGCCTCGATGGCCTCCGCCTCTTTGCCTGTTACTCCGCGCCGCCTCAGCCGGGGACCCGCCAGACGAGAGAGAGGGGAGAGTACACGGGCAAAGAAGTGGGGGATGGGGGGGGGGGGGTTGGGCGTTTGGTTTGTAGGGAGGGCATTACCTTCGGGGTCAAACTGCTGCAGCCCCGCCGAATTGCTGTACAGCGCAACCGCACCCCCGAAGACCGCCTTGCATTCCTCCAGCGACGCGCTCAGTGGCGGGTGCACCTGCAGAGGCGCCCCAAAGCGGCGGCGGCTGGTGAGTCGCGCGGCGTCCCCCGCTACCCACCGCCTCCTTCTCGGGGCAAGCCCCTGCCCTGCCACGGAGCAGCTGCATGCTGGATTCTGTAGACAGCTGACAGGCGTCTGCGCGGAGGGCGGAGTGAGAGCGGATGTCTCCTCGGAGGTCGCTCACATTTGGTTTTTGTCCTGGCGTGGGTATAGATGGTAGCAATGCAGTGGAGTCCGCCCCTTGACCCACAATCAGCAGCAGGCCGGCGCAGAGATTGGGAGACAGAGGCAGCGGCAGAGACAGAAGGGGGGGGGGGGGGGGGGGTGCAACAGAATGGCGCGCTTCTGGGGGGGGGGGGGGGGGGGGGGGGGGGGCACCCGCAGCGCGTACGGCTCCGTCAGCGTGTTGTCCTTGTCAAACACCACTCCGCGGTAGCCCGCCTCGTGCAGCGCCTTCCAGTTCACCTGGGCGAGCGGGATCAGCGCAGCTTGCTCAGCCAAGGCGAAGCTACTTCTGGGCCACCGCTTCTAGAGCGCTGACGAGCCCCGACTTTTTTTTTTTTTTTTTACAATCTGTCCTTTTTTATATTGTCCTTTTCTTCGCAGTGAGCATTGGCTGCCGAGCAAGACGCTCACCCAGCGGATGTCCGGCAGGTCGATGTGCGGGATCGCCAGCCTCCGGTTGCCCTGCATATGGAGCGACACGGCAACTCAGCCTCCGGGATGCCGCTGGCGACGGCAGTGTTCGCAGGACGGACGGTGTATATCGGCGGGGATATGGGGAATCGGCCGCCGCCACGTGCGAGTCGGCCGCCCGGACGCGGCAGCACTCACCCCGATCACGCCCAGAAACAGGCCGATGCCCGCTGAGTTGAAGTTCTGGCCCAGCGAAGACGCCATGAGGACCTGCACGTGGCCAGCGGCAGCGGTGAGGGAGGGCGCAAAAGGGGGGGGGGGGGGGGGGTGTATTCCGGTATGGTGCAGCTTTACCGGGCGCCGGCGAGATCGCCGGCCGACAGAGCCCGGGGAGGTGGCCTGCGGAAGGTGCGAGCGGTCAGCGGTCAGCCTTCCCTGCCGCACGTAGGGCAGTCGCCAGGGGGTCGGGCGATGGGGTGACGTGGGGTTGCTGTGGGCGCCTACGTGCGGGTGGGGGTCGCAGGGCGTGCGTTGCGCGGCGAGAGCCGGTCGGCCAGCTGCGGGCCCGCCCACGAGCATGCCGCGCCGCGGACACCGGCGGTATGGAGATTATCGGCTGCGCACGGTGGTGGGGCCGACGGCTCAAGTAGCGATGCGTGGGGACTACTCAGCAAACGGGGAAGTCTTTGCATACTCCACTCGCTGCCTGCTGACAGACGAGCGATGCTGCTGACGAGATGGACGCCGTGCTCAACATTCGCCTTGCTCACTACCGTCGTAGAGACGATGCAAGGGTTTCATCAGGGGTCAAAAACCCCTGGTTTCACTGGTGCCAGTCAACTACCCGTAAGTGCCCGGGAAAACAACTACGGGTACCCGCGGGCACTCGCGGGCCTGCCGGGCTGTTTCCGCTGATGGCAGGACGATGACAGACTCGGCGCGCGCGGGCGGCTGGTTGATGCAGGAGGCTCCGAAACCATCAACAGCTTCCACTTCAACCGAAACCATCAATCCGCGCGCGGAACGCGCCACCCGCGCCGACGACGGGTACGGGTACCAGTACGATGACAACCGAGCCGCGCTACGTACTGATGATAGCGACTATATGCTGTTCGATTTTCTGGATTTTCTTCTGGACTTCTGTTCGGATTTCTTGAATTTTGCAACTAGCACATATGTAATCATCATTTACCCAAGGAGGCACGATTTGCCAAAGAATGTCAGCTCGCTTACATTTGAGGCTAAGACGAGAACCACAGGCTTGGCCTGGGTGTCTCCTAGCGCAGAAAGATGGCTGTGGGTGGGTGGGTGCGCGAGCCGGTTGAGGCGAGCGCAAAGCAGAGAGTGCCGGTGCCCGAGGGCGGATCCCTCAGGTCGTGGTGCTGGTGCGGGCCGGCAGGCCCCAGTCCGTGCGCCGACCGCGGGGATCGTGCGCAGTACAACATTGCTAAGTACTGTAAACCTCTAGATGACTACATCTGACCATTTACCCAAGGAGGCACGATTTGCCAGAGAAGAAAGCCAAAGGCTTGCACAGGTAGCGAAGTGTAGCGGCCGGACGGGGACGAGCTAGCAGCAGAACCGCAGCATAGCAGCTCGCTGCCGAGGCCGCGCCTTTGCGCAGCCTGTGCGATGCCCACGTGACACTGGGGGGCGGCTGGGCGCCCGCCGCCAGGCAGGCGTCCCGCAGCCAGTCAGTGGGAGTGGCTGAAAAGGACCAAGCGGCGGAAGGCTCCAGCGGGGAGACGCTCCAAAACTTGGTCGGCAGGCCGGCGCCTGAGAGAGGGCGGCAAGAAGGCGGGGCTCGGCCGCCATCGACACCGTCCAGGGCGCTCCAGAGCCCGGGCGCGGGCGCCGTGCGCGGGACGGGCGGCCCAGGTACTGTACACGGTACTGCAGTGACGGCCGTACCGCCAGGGATTGGCCGCAGGCCTTAGCATAACAGCGAAGATACAGGTACTTGTCGTACGCTGTCAGACCCCGCTGCTCCGCGAGGCTGCGGGCGGCGGTGTCGTCGGTCAGAATCCACAAGCGAGGCTCGTCGCCGTCGCGTGGGGGTGGCTCCAGACCGGAAGGGGGGACTTGACCGAAGTAGGCGAAGTCGACGTACTCGAGCTCGGTGTCGAGTGCGTCCAGCTCAGCAGGAAGGGGCTCTCGCGCTCCTTGCTCACCACCCTCGGGCGCAGGCGCGCCCGCGGGAATGGCTGGCTGGGTGCCTTTGGGAGGAGGCGGTTGCACGGGAGGGGCCAGTCGAGCGAGTAAGGCGGCCGTAGCCGCCTCGAACTGCTCGGCCAGCCGCTTCTCCAGGGCTATTGCTTGGGCCGTCAGGCGTTTTTCCAATTCGGTGTCGTCGTCGGTCAGAATCCACAAGCGAGGCTCGTCGCCGTCGCGTGGGGGTGGCTCCAGACCGCAAGGGGGGACTTGACCGAAGTAGACGAAGTCGACGTACTCGAGCTCGGTGTCGAGTGCGTCCAGCTCAGCAGGAAGGGGCTCTTGCGCTCCTTGCTCACCACCCTCGGGCGCAGGCGCGCCCGCGGGAATGGCTGGCTGGGTGCCCTTGGGAGCAGGCGATAGCACGGGAGGGGCCAGGCGAGCGAGTAAGGCGGCCGTAGCCGCCTCGAACTGCTCGGCCAGCCGCTTCTCCAGGGCTTCCGCTTGGGCCGTCAGGCGTTTCTCCAATTCCGCGATGGATGCCGCAGTGGCGCCGCCCGGGGCGTCGTCGACTAGGGCGTCTTCCGGTACAGGACGAAGGGGCATCCTGCTGTCGCGGGGTGGGGAAGGTGTAGCGTCTCGGGAGGCTGAGGCTCGGGTCCGAGTCGGCATAGAGTAAGCTGACACTCTGCTCGACTGCTAGAGTCGAGACTGCTTGCGCGAGCCGGTTGAGGCGAGCGCAAAGCAGAGAGTGCCGGTGCCCGAGGGCGGATCCCTCAGGTCGTGGTGCTGGTGCGGGCCGGCAGGCCCCAGTCCGTGCGCCGACCGCGGGGATCGTGCGCAGTACAACATTGCTAAGTACTGTAAACCTCTAGATGACTACATCTGACCATATGCTGATCGATGCGGGCCGGGGCAGAATCTACCCTAGTACTCTAGTACTGGTTTTCGCGAGGCGTGCAGCCGGGCAGGGGGCGAGGGTCCGCCATATGCTCGTATGCTGTCCAGTCAGAGGGCGCGTTCGCGAAATTGCACGGCGGATGCGGGTGCGGCGCGTCATCGCAGTCGCCCCGAAACCATCGCATCTGCTGCTCTACGACGACGACGGTAATCGTCCGCCGCCGCGCGCTTGCGCGCGCCCGGCAGCAATGGCATGGTACACCACTCCACATATTAAGCCCTATGCCCCTTAAACTTATGCCCCTTAAACTCGCCGAATATCCGAGTTTACGAATAGCAGGGCAGCTGAATCTACGGTGGATGACCTAAAACCCTGGAATATTTCAATGGAATATCTTCAAATTGCATCATCACAGGGTTTACTCAAACCCTGTTACCCTAACAACTGTCCTACACGAGTGGTTTTGGGGCGTGTATCTAAATACTAACCCCCCTTTGACACATCAGAGGTTGGGGTGCGCCAAAGACGTACCACTGCGTGCACGCATGACGCATAGATAGAGCATTGCATGGTGGCATGGCCGTGGATGGGTGAGAAAGAATGTTAGCAAAGGGGCTAGGGTGGTGTTGGGTGGGGTGCTGGGGCCATGTAGGCGCGAGCCACTGTGTATGTTATACCATTGCCGCCCACTGTGGTACAACATGGGGGTGTAACTTCACGACAACTGTGTCGTAAGCCTGACACCTATCGGTGGGACAGTGTGTTGGGTGTACTTGCATACGAGCCGCTCACACTAGGTGCATGCCCCCTTTTAGCGATGCACCTGGAGTCTTGACACAAGCGCCACGCTTGACGTCCCATTTCACAGTTCACATCATTGGTTCAAGCACAATAGGAACATTTCAGTGCACTCCATTTCTGTGCCACCTGGGCCACAACGTGCTATACGGGAATGTAATCATGCACTGCTATTATATATAAAAGGTTAGCTTCCCCTCGCGGCAAGCCGGCAAGGAGGCCACGAGCAGCCTCTCATGCTTGCGCATGCAACAATTATTACATCAGCAAAGAATTCGCCATGATTTTGCTCCGAAACTAGTGAAGTCGATACATAGGGCTTGTCCCATACCCTGAATGACCTAGTTTCAGTGCTGTACACTCAAAGTTGATAGTTGCTGGCACATCAATGGCGATGTGGTATGAGTATACGGCGGTAAATGTGGCCCATGGGTATGTATAGGCATGACGAGTCCCGCAACTCGCGATGGTTTTGTTGCGCCATGCCGCCATCGCCTCACGCAGTGCTGTGGCACGATTGAAAGTGTTCACGGCAATGGCTGCGACGCGGGTCTAACGCGCTATGTCACAGCATTGTCCCCAAGCCGTGCGATTTACCCGTGGAAAGATGCACGCACGCGCGCACGGCCTCAATGTAGTGACCACTTCTGGGCATGTGGGTAGTTGAATTCGCAATCCCCATACTTACGTGGAGTGGCGCATAATCCTCATAGTCGTCGTCGTATCTTATAGTAGTCTATATTCTTTATTCTGAATATATTACTACTGATGCTGGGCATCTACTACTGGCGTACTGATAACTACTGAGTACGCGGGTACCTGCTTACGACTTACCGGACATTATTTTCAACCAATGTCCATGGCGGGTAGTAAGGCACTAAGGCAATAATGCCTTATTATAATTTCTTTTTTTTCGCGCGTACTCCACGCCCAGGACGTGTATACAGGACAACGATTCCTGGCAACTACAGTTGAACAGTAAAACCCTGCAGCTTACAAATATATGTCTAGCGGTACCGATACCTACTTGCCGCTTGCTGCGTACGTGACGTGATGTTGGTAAACGGACTTTGTCGAGCTAGTGCCAAGCTTACTGATGGCGAACATGCATTAGCGCATATAATTATTGCCAAATTGGCATAATGTATTATCCATGTGTGTATGTAATAATATAATCAATTATGCTGTCGACCGTTGTTGTTATCCGTTGGATGGATGTCGAGAATCAATTAGTCGTTACGTTGGTAAGCTGGTTAGACATGCAAACGAGGTCAGCTAGACGACGCGCGATTATATCAATACTTATGCACATACATGCTGTTTTCCTCAAAGTATGGGCCTATAATGAAAAGCAGTCTAGCGCCAACGAGGGGGGGGGGGGGGTCAGAGACGAAATAAGGCATTCGTTACACAATAAGACGAAGCGCTGCTGGCTCCCTGGATCTCGTCATGGAATGATGACCCTAGCGTAATGTGAAAAACCGAAAACCCCGCGACATTATAACGCGCGCTGCTAATTCTCGTTATCTCGAGCTCCGCGACATGTACATCGTAGTCATCATAGTTACCGTATCAGATAGCCATTGACACGATACCAGTATACACCATTCATTCCACATCATAAGCGTTAACACATAGGAATCTTGACAGATGCCGTGAGTTGCCAACTCGCGTCAGCTGCTGGCGACTGGTAGTTAGCCACTTTGCACGGCAACCGACAGCATGGGCGCCTAAAAAAACTTGAGCTGAGGGTGATGGGGCGTTGGGCAGGCGGCTAGGCGGTCATAAGCAGGCCAAAAAGTTGCGGATCTTTTGGGGCCACAACAGCATTGAAGATTATGGCACTGTGGCAACCTCGCGGGCGTTGCTTACAGCATGTGCAGGCTCGCAGCCCAGTCCCCCCCCCCCCCCCCCCCCGCCCCCGCGGCCCACAACTCAAGGGCCTCAGTTAGGGCCTACAGGAAGCCCTAGCAGTTTGGAGGCTGCGACCGCGGCTGCTCCCGGAAGTCCGCACATGCTACGCCGGCGCTCAGTCGAAGTATATGCCCAGCGTGAAGATGGTGGGGTTGAAGCCGGAGATGAGGGAGAAGGGCATCATGAAGAGCAGCGCGCCCACAGGCCAGAGGAACACCTGCGGGAGGGAGGTGGCACAGCAGTGAGGTGAGCGGCCAGGTGAGCACGCCCTGCCTCACGCCCGCGACGGCATCTGTCACCCCCACCCACGTGCTTGCCTGTAATCCTACGAGAGCAATATAGTCTCTGACAGGTGCCGATGCGGAACCACGATAACCACGGTCAGAACCCACACGTGATCTCCCGATGACCCAGGCAGGCGGCACAACAGCCAATTTGCGGGCGACTGTTGCCACGCATCGCCTGCCAGCTAAGGGCGTATCCGGGGCTTGTCTATGCATATTGGGTCGGAATAGATGCGGTGGAGCCCGCACATGGGAAACAACTACACCGCACCACACGGCACGGCATCACACCACTCCACACTGCACACATGACCTGACCGGACCTGACATCAAATCCAGCCCCACCCGACCTAAAGTGAATACAATGTACATTGAAAACAATTACACCACACGGCACCACACCACACCATGCGACATGACATGACATCAAATCCAGCCCCACGCGAGTTCAAATGAATGCAATGTAGAGGCGCCACAATAAGAACGCTTATTTTTTTCGACTTTGGAAAGGGGGCGCTAGGAAATTGTTCCGGTAAGTGCGACATTCGCGGAGGCCGCGGGGGGGGGGGGGGGGGGGGGGGGGGGTACTGCTAATAAGTAAGAACTTGTAATAAAGCACAAGGGTATGGTTCAAGTTTGCCCATGTCTGGCGACTTGGCGGGGGCGAGTCGGTACTTCGCGCGTCTTCACCGCCCGCGGAGGCTGCCGCCGCTACGAAAGTCGTATTTACGACGCACCTCGCGCTGGCTGGCTGCATGCCGACTGCCGGACATCGCATCAGCCTTGCAAAGCGGCATATGCCGGTAGGGCAGCGCGTGTGCTCAACGAATGCTCTTATAAGCGGGTGCCCTAGAGTAAACGGCGAAAGGGCGGTGTCGCGTTCTTAAGGAAATGTTCCCATAGTTGCGCCGGCACCCGTAGTCCGTGCCGAGTTCAACCGCACACCCCGGCGTGTTTCGGCTCCCGGCGTGTTTCGGATGGGATGCGCCCCGGTTCGGACGCCCGTTGAGATGATTGCGGGAGCGGCAAGTTTGTCATGCTCTCGAGGCTGGGGTGCCTCGCCACCCTTCCGATCCCCCGTCATCACTCTGCTGCTGCTGTTGTGGAAGGGGGGGGGGGGGGGGATCGCGCGCCTCGGTGTGCTCCAGGAAGGGCAGCGCGCTGTAGCCCAGAAAATTGAGGTAGTGGTACACCGTGAGCGCGAAGGCGTACAGCACGTTGGAGAAGACCGCGGGCAGGTAGCTGTTCCACAGCAGGAAGGGCGACAGGAAATACTGCACCACTGCGGACCAGAAACAGGATGGGGGGGGGGGGGGGGGGAGGGGGGTTCAAAGTAGCGTATGTACGGCGAATCCACAGCGTGGTTGCGGGACGGGACATGGTGGTGGTACTCAGGGAGTGGTGGCGGCGGAGGCAGTGGTGGTGGTGTGGCTGGGAGGGCAGGAGGGGGGGGGGGGGGGGGGGGGGGGGGCGCACCGTAGAGCAGAATGAAGAGCGGGAAGTACGAGTTGCAGTGCACGTCAAAGGCGTAGAGCCTGGGAAGGGGGAAGGGGATTGGGGGGAAGGGGGAAGGGGGAAGGTATGGTCAGGACTGGAGGGCAGCCGCCATGGGGGGGTGGCGGAGGAGGGGAGGGCACACGGCGTGCGGCAGCTGGCCGTGCTAGGGCCAGGGCTAGGGCCCGGGTCGGGCTAGGGCGTGGCTAGCCAGATGGTGGGGCGGAGCAGGTGGCAGGGTGGCGGTGGCGGTGGCATGTCGTCGGCGCAGAGCGGGGCACAGGATGCTTCAGCAGGCGGTTGGCATGCTGCCCCCAGCACCTTGCCGTGGGCGGTTCACGGGTGCGCCGCGCTACTGGGGGGAAAGGGATACGCCTGCGACATGCCGACTACTCGTGTGTTGATTCATTCATTGATGGACGGACTGCCGCCCTGATTGAGTAATTGGAACGCCGTGCTGCAAGTAATCCAAATACTCCCTACGTTGGTGTGAATCCACGGGATGCCCCGCCCGGCCGCTGAAGTGCTCACCAAAGCCGCGCACAGGGGGCCAGCCCCCCCCCCCCCCCCCCCCCCCCCCAATTATGACCGTACTGTCCAGCATGTCGCGCCGACAGTGTGATCCCTGTCCAGGTGTGCTGGTACGGTGCCAGCCTAGCCCAGCGCTGCATGTTCGTAACCACACATAACATTGGCAAACGAGGCCCGTGATCACAGTGCCAGCGTGACGCGCTGCTGAAAAGTCCTGCCACATGGGGGGCCTGGCGTGCCCCCCCTCCAACCCCCCCCCCCCCCCCCCCCCCGCCGCCGCCGCGTGCCTTTTGGACAAGCAACGCGACAGACCAAAGATGCGCGATACCCTGGCGTGCGTGATACCCTGGCAAGAGAGAGGGGGGGGGAGATCACCACTCCACGTGCTGCTCCACGGCGTGGCTGTGCTGCTGCCGTTTCCGCAGGAACTTGTTGGCGACAAACCTGGGTGCAAAGGGGAAGGGGGGGCGGGGGGGGGGGGGGGGGGGGGGAGGCAGGGGGGAATGAGCTAGTCCCCCGTGCCCCCTCCGCGCGGGCCCACCCAGGCCCAGGCCCGCGCCAGTGCGGCAGCGCACTCACCAGCAGGCGGTGGCGATGAGGCAGCCGATGAGCAGGAAGTCCACCACCACGGCGGACAGCACCGTCAGCGCCGAGTGCCACAGGCTGTCCCCGAACCTGCACCGCGCCGCACCACAGTGCGTCGGTTTGGCCGCGGGCTCCCAGCGGGCGCCTGAGGGTGCCCCGCTCCCAAGGTGCGCTGACCTAGATGGAGGGGGGGAAGGGGGGGGGGGGGGGGGGGGGGAGCGGGGGGCCGCACGTGACGCAGTAGGCGGCCGCCGCGATGGCGAGCAGCATGCAGCACACGCACACGTAGGCGGGGTCGTCTCGCGCCCACTGGTTCTTGGTCTTCTTGTGGTACGCGGTGCTCTTGTACCTGCGAGAGCCCGGGTCGCGAGGACGTGGCAAGCGGATTGCTCAGCCGAGCCGTGAATGTCTCCCCCCCCCCCCCCCCCCCTCCCCCCCGGGTCCAGCGCCCAGCGCATGTGGGTGTGTTCGCGCGTATATGTGTGTGTATGTGTGGGTTGATCGGCATCACCCCTCCAGGGGGACAGACGGTGGAAGGGCGAGGGGGGGAGCGGGGTGTGTGGTGGGGGGGGGGGGGGGGTACGCTGTCTTTGGAGAGATGCACAGCTGCAGCATGAGCCAGAAGGTGTACCTGCAGGTCAGGGCCAGCGTGGTTCAGCGTAGAGCCAGGGAGGAAGCAGCCGTGTCAGGAAACCCCCCGCCCCCCGCCCCCACTCCCCAGCCCGCCGATGCACAGGCGCAACCTGTGTTTTATCATCTACTTTCGTTCACGCAAAAGAATAAAGCTATTCAGACTCGGGATCAATCCCGCCCCCCGCCCCCTCTCCGGGCGCCAGGTCCAGTCAATGGGCCGAGGCGAGAAGCCACGCAGACGTTGGGTCAAGTGTGCGGCGGAGGGCGGTTCTCTCAGGTCCGGGCGGGACAGGGTGGGACGTGGCGGGCGGAGTGCGCACTCGAAGTCCATCTGCCGGGGCTTGACCACCCTACGGAGGTATTGCGGCAGGTAAGAGTAGCTGCGGAAGCCGGAGCCGTGACGCCTGAGGCCGCCGCCGCCGCCGCCGCTGCCGCCCGCGCCACCGCTCTTGTGCAGCGGCAGCATTCTGGCTGAAGGTCCGTGCGCTGCCCGCGCTAGAGGCGCCGCCCCCGCTGCTCGCTGAGCCCCTTATTGTCGCGCCGCACAGGGGAACCGCCCGCCCCAATAAAAACGGGCCGTCACCGCGGAAAACAGCGCAGAACTCCCCGACTTCCGGTCCAACCCCGCGCGACCTCACGCCGCCTTACACTCCGGCACTGCACTGCCGCGAAGTCCGACGGCTCTGAGAAAGGGTACTGATATATCTGGCAAGGAGTGAGGTGCCGGGGGGGCACGGATCTTTTACGGCGGCTTGAGTGAAGTATGTGATAAGGGTGACATCAACTAGCGCGTAGGTGGCAAAAACTTGAAATGGCGGGGCCGGCCCCCGCCGCGTTTTGCCACCCTTGCAGTAGGAGTTGTAGCGTTATTTTTCAAAATATTGTCGCTATGCTCTGCAACAGCCTACAATAATAATGCTTCTGGATTTCCTTCTGGATTTCTGTGTGGATTTCTTGCATGTTGCGTCTAGCACATGTAATCATTATAATAATGCTGGGTATACGCGCCATGATGAGATAATGTTACACACACAGGGTGCGATATTAATATGTAGGATTATAGGGGACTGGGACTAAAAGATTCGAGCGTAAAAGGTACAAGCCGGGGCGCTGTAGTCTCTAAATTGTCATCCCGTTTTGGGCAGCTAGACAGCGTAGATTTTGCATCAAAATGTACCAGGTCGGCTGGGACCAAAAGATCCACGGGGTCGGCTGCCTGGGACCAAAAGATCCACGACTGGTACGGGGCCGCCAGACCGGATGGTGTCCGGAAAGGCGCCGCGCGTCCCGAGCCCCCGCCGGTGTTGTAAATTACATGCCACCAGCGATCACGTGGCTCATCAGGATAGTACATTCCGCTATGCTGCTCTCGGCCCCTCATCACGGCTAAGATGCTGGGAAAGCCTGACTAATTGCTGCCGCACCTGGGCTTATCGGACACGGAACACCCCTGTGGGATGACGTATATCAAAATGATATTCACTCCCCACCTCAGGTGCTTTCACAACTAACCAGACTATCCTTAATCCAAATCGAGCAGCATCCGGAAACGTACCACAAAAGCGAATAATTGTGGAGACAATATAGTCGGGTGCCTTCCAACAACTGAAGGTGCCCCCGGTCCCCGGCCGCCCTTTATACTCGGATATAAAGGGTGCCGCCGGACCGGCGCCGGCCGGTCCTGGCGTACCGGGCCGGCAGGGTCGTCACTTAACCCTGACGGCGCTGCGAAAACCAGCAAGGTTTCCTAGGTCGTTCCTCCCAAGGAAACCCTACAATTTTCGCAGCTAGACAGAGTAGATTTTGCATCAAAATGTACGGGGTCGGCTGGGACCAAAAGATCCAACAGATGAAAGAACAGTGGCCGGCGGTCTGGCGGGGCCCGTACACGGACATATGTGAGCCAAATTATACAGGGAATTATATTCAATCAGGAACAAACACAGGAACGGGGCATCACCAGCACGGTATAAAATTGCCACTTAGAACGGGACTAAGTTGCGTCCCGGGAGGTATCCGAGTCCGTGTCGGATGGATAATAACTGTCAGCGTCACTATCGTAGTATCGTCCGGTTCGTCCTCTTCGGCAAGTGACATGATCGCACGCGACACGGACAGAACGTGCTCCTCATCCAGCCCCATATAGCGGAGCTGAGCAGAGGATGACTTCCAGCCACCATGCTGGCCCCATGTAGTGAGCGGGCTGTCTGCGTTAGCGGCGGCGGAAGCACCTACTATGTGCCTTATTGACAAAGCCAGAGATGAACAGCCAGTCATCAAGATAGCAGAGCATCATGCTGCCCCTAATGCCCCGCCAGTGTCGCACCAGAACTCCCATGACTTTAGAAAAGAAGCGGGGGGCATCAAACAGCCCAAAGCATAGAACTCACCGAGTGTAGAATTTTCCTCTCCATTCAGACCCGCTGTAAGGAGCAGCTGAGTCATGGAGGCGGACATGGTAATAGCCCTGAGTCAGATCTATGCTGGTCAGCATGTCGCCGGGATTCACCAGGTCTGACAACTTAGAAAACGACTCCATGTTGAAGGGAGTCTAAACCTAGTGTTTGTTGACATGACGCTGATCGCAGTTCAGCCTGAGTCCACCATGGGGTTTAGGAACCACACCCAAAGGGTTCAGCACCACAGGACGCATAGGTTCTTCTCTGATATGGCCCAACGGCAACAGCAGAGCGATCTGCCCATCAATAAAATCGGGGTGCTGCAGCGCGGAAGGGTGATTTGGCAGATGACTGGGTGGTGCGGGACCATCAGCCCAGTTCATACGGTAGCCATGCCTGACCCAATCTCTGACCTGACTGTCTCTGACTGATTCAGTGAAGCTGTCCCAAAATTGCCAGCCTTTACGGATAACACCGGCCGATTCCACAAGAGAATTGACGTCCAAAGCCGGCTCATGAGGAAGCTCAAAATTAGCTGACGTTAAAACCGTCACAAAATGCCAACGCCACAGACAACATCATAGTGGTCAGCAAGCAGCCTGGATGCCTGCTGCATGAATCAAACAGTGAGTTTGAACTCGAAATCGTCCGAAACTGAAAATAACAGTATTTTCAAATTAAATATCGCTCCGACACAACGGGAGATATGAATCGTCACACAGGGTGTGCCGCCCTTTACACGAATGCATCGCCGGCCAACTTATGGAAAGTTGCCGAGACAATTGCCAGGGGCAGCACATAGTCGCAGGGACATCATATGTATTACATACGAGGTATCTCTCGGAGATATACAGGTGACTCTCACTGAGGAGATCAGAGCTGCTATGACACAAGCATGAGCTCAGCTCCCGGAGGAGGGCTAACAGTCGCCCGGAGGCCTAACTGCAGCTACACGAAACACCATCACTGGCCAGGCCAGGAGGATTGCAGACTCCACAGCTTCATCGACGTGCACTCGGGCAGTCCCTACTGAAGTGTCCCTTCCTCTGGCAGCGATAACATGTATGTGATGTCTGCAGCAGAAGACCGACCAGGAGGAGACTTCTCCTCGCGACGGCCGCCCTCCCTCCGGTTGTCGCTCCCACGGTGAAAAGACTCGGGCTCGCGAGAAGAGGAAGAAGGCTTCGCGCGCGAAGAAGAAGAGGAATATTTCTTGGCCTTGACCTTCTCAATCGCCTTCTTCAGCTCCTTGTAGTCTGTTGAGCCCTTCTCGCCGAGAGGGTCCACTGCATCGAACTCCTTGGCGACCTCCGCGCCGTACTCGTGCTCCACATGCAGTTTCTTGCCACGCTTGTTAATCCGAAGAGCCACAGTGGTACACAATGCCAGTGCCGCGGTAATCGTCTTGAACATCTCCGCAGACGAAGCTGGCGAGGAAGCAGGAAGATCGGTGCCGTCCCCCACCAAGTCACGCAGGGGCTCCTCCGCCGGTGCCAAAAGGTCTACATCTGGTCGTCTAGGTCGCGTTGAAGAATACGAGCATCAGCGGTATGGCGGCGGTGAACCTTAGTTACCATCTTTGTCCAGCCAGCCATCCTCGGGTGCGTTGATGGAGCGAGACGGTGCTTCCACAGCCGGAGGTTGAGATGATCTCTTGCCCTTGCGGTCGTAGTTGGCGTCCCCCTCCGCAACGCATTTCGAAGCTGAAGCCGAAGTGGACGGACCGCTCGACGACGCGACTGCCTGCTTTAGCTCAGAAACCTCTCGTTCGATACGGAGTAGAGCAGCAGAAGTATCAGCTACTGCATGTTTAGCGGCGACGAGAGAGGGAGATTCAGCTACCCCGTGTGCAGGTAGAGTGTCGCCACCTAGGACAGTGAGATGATTTTTGCGCGTAACGAGTTGTTCACGAAGAGCTTTACAGGAGTCCAGTAACTCGTTCCAAACGAGTTCAAACTTGTCTACTGCTAAAACAGAGACGAGAAAGCATGGCGACAGCACCACGAGCGAGACAAAGAGCCACGCCCAAGACGTACTTGCGGAGCGAGCCATGGTGAGTGCCGGGATCAAACACACTACAGAACGCGGAAGAAATTTGAATTTTTGTAGTCGAAGACGAAACGAAAATGTACCAGTCGTAGAAGACAATATAGTGGGGTGCCTTCCAACAACTGAAGGTGCCCCCGGTCCCCGGCCGCCCTTTATACTCGGATAAAGGGTGCCGCCGGACCGGCGCCGGCCGGTCCTGGCGTACCGGGCCGGCAGGGTCGTCACTTAACCCTGACGGCGCTGCGAAAACCAGGGTTTCCTAGGTCGTTCCTCCCAAGGAAACCCTACAGTTTTTATTTTGGTACAAAATACACGCAGTAACCCTGTGCGGGTTTTAGGGTTTCGATCAGTTTGCATAAACTAGCATGAGGCACATGCGCAGGTGCATGCTCACGGCGGGGCGGGGTACTCCCAAATACAGTCGTGCGGCCATTTGTCTGCTTCCGTTGCCTAGTCCAACCGATCTTGTATCGGGGGGGGGGGGGGGGGGGGGGCTCGCATGCAGCCCCACGCGTCCCGAAGGCAGGCATGCAGCCACGGTCAGCAAGGTAGTAGTAGAGTGCAACTGGACCGGCGATTCGTTTGCACGGGACGATGAGGCACTTTCGAACTCCCCGTCTAACGCGCAAGCAGCCAAACCCATACGCTATAATTGGGCATTGCCTTCCTGCCGAAGAAGGCCACAATGCATATATATGCCGCCGCATATGGTCGTCGGCTTCAAACCCAACACCTTGGCGACCGGCTGCCCCTACATGATGTGGAGGGCGCCTCCGGCTCGGCGGCAGTAGCGCCGTGGGATGCGGCGATGTTGCCGGCTTGTTGGGCTTGTGCAGTCGGAACAAGGGGGTCTCGCTCCCGAGGGCGACAAATTTATCAAGCCGTAGTAGAAATGTCAATGCGCATGTCAGCGTTATATCGCAGCAATGGCGCCCACCTTGGCCAACCGCCGGCGACCGGTTCCGCCTATGTCGAGGGCGCCTCCAGCTCGACGATGACAACGGTGCGTTGTACGACAAGATTAGCAAGCCGTAAAACTATTTATGCCCACCGCATGATGATATCGCAACAACACCACCCACCTAACGACCGGTTGTCCTGCCGTCGGGGCGCCTTCAGCTCGACGGCGACGGCACGTGGGGCAACAAGATTATAAACTATATACGCTCACATCAACTTAATATCGCAGCGATGCTACGTTGGCGACCGGCTTACCCTATGCCGAGGTCGCCTAAGGCTCAATGGCGGTAGCGCCTTGTGGTGCGGCGCCGGTGCCGGTTTGGGCTTCTGTAGCCGGAGGAGGTAGGTCATGTACGCGAGCGCGACAAAATCAAGAAGTCGTTAAGGTATTAATGCGGGTATCGGCATTGTATCGCAGCAATGCCACCGTTCTTGGCGACCGGCAAGAACGGTCGCCAAGAACGTTCTTGGCGACCCAAGAACGGCTATCCCTCTGTCGAGGGCGCCTCTTTATCAACGGCAATCGCGGGTTGTGGCTTATTAGTGCGGCGATGCTACCGGCTTGGGCTTGTGCAGTCGGAGGATCAAGTGGGTCATACTCGCGAGCGTGACAAGATTAGCAAGCCGTAACACGGTTCATGCCCACAACAACATTATTCGGCAGCGATGCCACCCACCGTGGCAACCAGTTGATGTTGTGCCGAGGGCGCCTCCTTCTCGATAGCACTGGCGCCTTGTGACGCGGTGCCGGTGCCGGCTTGGGCTTGTGCAGTCGGAGCAAGGGGATTTCTCTGACGAGCGCGACCAGGTTAGCAAGCCGTATTACTATTTATGCTCTCAGGAGCATTTATTATATCGCAGCAACGGTACGCGCTTTGGCGACCGGCTGCGCGCTTGTCGAGGGCGCCTTCAGCTCTATAGCAGGGGCGCATTGAGTGACAAGATTATCATTTATCAAGCTGTAAAACCATTTAGGTCCGCATCAACGTAATATCGCAGCGATGCCACCGACCTTTGGACTGTCTGCCCCTCTTTCCACGGCGCCTCCGGCTCGACGGCAGTGGCGCGTTGTGGTGCCGCGCTGTTTCCGGCGTTGGCTTGTGCTGTCGTAGCATGTTGGTCATGCTAGCGAGCGTGATCGAAAAGGATAGAAAGCCACGAGACTATATAACTGCCCACATCGACACTATACGTCAGCAATGCCGCCCACCTCGGCGACCTAATCCCCCTGTGCCGAGGGCGCCTCCGGCTCGAGGACAGTGCCGTTGTGGTGGTGCGGCGCCGGTGCCGGTTTGGGCTTGTACAGTCGGAGCAAGGGGTCTCGCCGGCGAGCGCGACAAGATTAGCAAGCCGCAGCACTATTCATGCCCACAGCAACATTATTATGTCGAGGCTATGGCACCCCGCCATTGGCGACCGGCTGTTGTTGTGCCGAGGGCGCTTCCGGCTCAATGGCAGTGGCGCCTCGGGGTGCGGCGCCGGTGCCGGCTTGGGCTTGTGCACTCGCAGCAAGGGAGTCATAGACTCATGGTCACTCGCATCGCGGGGGGTGTCGTGGGGCCCGGTTAGCCCGATGAATTCCCGTAGGGCCAAGTGACGATTGTACTACAGCTAGTATTAGTACAAAAATGCCCGCCCATTGGACCCGAAGGCAAGTGATGTTCCGGTAAATTGTCGTCCTCCATGGACGCGCGCATGCATACATGCGTGCAGCCGCGCCATCCGCGCCGTCGACTTGCCGGGGCTTTCGCAGTGTTTTGCATGTGCGAATTCTACCCGATATTCATACCGAGGCAGCGACCGCGCGCGCCCTACTGGCGGGTATTACTCCATCCGCGCCCACGGCGGGCGGTACTCGTACCGCTACGTTCGCCAGTAGTCGGTCGTTCATATCGTCTTCGTTTGTGACGCCCGCCCATATAACGACCATAGCAACAACCGTGAGGGCACCCCCCCCCCCCTTAAGCCCCTCGCGTCGAATGCGCACGCACCTCAGATGTTCGGCGGACGGTCGTG
Organism: Tetraselmis striata; assembly: GCA_006384855.1. NCBI lineage: Eukaryota > Viridiplantae > Chlorophyta > Chlorodendrophyceae > Chlorodendrales > Chlorodendraceae > Tetraselmis > Tetraselmis striata. Next base: position 97,931 of record VCJN01002435.1, read on the forward strand.
GCGTTCTGCAGAACACCATTTGCTACAAACTAACTGACGCTAGCTTAAGGTACAATCTTCTGTGGCTTGGGTGATCAACATGTAAGTGATGCGCCGAGTTCTCGCGTGTGGCGATGAGTCAACGCCCAAGACTGGCGATCGTGTGATGGCTCTGTGAAGTATGTGTTGCAGTCGTGGAGCCCCTGATGAAGTCGATAGCAACCAAGTTCGTGGAGTAGCGACTATTACACACGTGCCAATGGATTATATAGTAAGCTCCTTGAGGCTCCTTGCGACGGCAGCACGGCGCATGACTCCGGGCGTACGTGGTGGGATGAAGAGCATTGGAACACGCGATTAGCGGGCACTACTACTGCTCGCCGATGTGAGCGACTTTACCCCCAGCACCCTTAGGACCAGCCTCTCAGCCATTTCTGGCAGCAACTTGGGCAGCAACCGTCGCCACTTGCTGGCTCTGAGCGAGTTGGCGAGTCGTCGTGGGCACTTAGCAGTCCCGGGCACTTGGCGCTGCAAGACTGCAAGATGGATGCAGTGCCGAGCTTCGCGCCGGCAGCCGGTCGGTACCGGTAATTGGGCCACCTCGCCGCTTAAGTCGGTTGCACGTGGTTTTAGCAATTGTACCCCATATCGATAAAGTATCGAGCATCCAGCAATTCCACGCCGCCGCGCAACAATCCATTGCCTTCGCCCCACAGCCGTGGCCGTCGATTTTGCATCGCCAAGGCGCGGTCCAATGAAGATCGGACGGTGCTACTGGACGAGGCGGCAAATTTTTCATTATCGTGCATACGGGTGCAGCCATAGTGGCATTTTCATTGGACAGTGACTCCACGCTCGACATGCTATAAATAAATCAGGTCATCACGTTGCAATAGTACTTTGTACATTTTTGCATCGTCGCACAGGGCGCCTGGATATTTCGACGTGTTGACCCGCAAACTTGGTCATAATTTGAGCAATGTCGCATCGTCATGCGGGTAGCACAGTATACTAGTACGGTACAATACTATGTATACGTATGTGTTTCCATATGTTCCACGATAGCGCTAAACAACTACATTACATTCGTAAAGTCAAAAGTCGCGATGATGATGGCGCGGGCCGGAGCAGTACAATACATTGCTAGAACATTATTAGCAGCCTAGCCCGTCGGCTCCATGTATCCGCAATGATGACCGGGCCTAACAACACCACCCCCCGCGATGCATGTGGAAGATGATAAGATTAGCATTCAAGCCGCGAAACTATTAATGCCCACAACAACATTACATCGTAGTAATGGCACCCACCTTGGCGACTTGCAGTCTCTCCGTCGAGGGCGCCTCGGGCTCGCCGGCAGCGGCGCATTGTGATGCGGCGCCGGCGCCGACGCCGGCTTATTGGGCTTGTGCAATATGAGCATGTGGATCTTGCTCGCGAAGGCTACAAGATTAGCAATCCGAAAAACTATCAATGCCCATATATAGCAGCGCTATATCGTAGAAATGGCACCCACCTTGGCGACGGGCCGCGCCTCTATCGTCGGCGGCGCCTCCGGCTCGATGGGAGTGGCAGCCTACCATTGGCGGCAAGCGACTGCGGGCGGCCCTAAGGGTTCTAGGGTTGGCATCGTCGTCGTCAGCTGGAAGCTCTCATGAGCACAGTCATACGCACATGTTTAGCTTAAGCCCCCCTCGCCCCCCCCCCCCCCCCCCCCCAAGTATCCATTATATCGGAAACGAATGCCGAGGCCCTTAATATTATCTTCTTCGCGATAGCCGCGGCTTCGGCCGCAGAGTCGGGCTCACCCGGCCCAACAAACACCGTGCCCAACAGCAAACGCCAGCGGAGAGGGTGTTGCAGCTGGCGCTACTAACCTGCCCCCCTTGCTTTCATCGGCATGGCTTTTGCCAAGGGTAGGCTGGCACTCGGCAACATCATGGATTTTAGTTGCGACAGCGGCAGCCAAACTCGCCGCCATGTTTGCTGTTGACGGTTTTTGTTGCATGCCCTCCACCGACTCCGTGTCCATCCGGGTTTCGCCATCGGCCGGCACCGCCGGACGACAAGAGCGTCGGGCCGTAAAGATCGGCCGGGCCTGCTGGCTGCATGTGGCGAGGGTCGCCGCGTACGTGGAGGAATTGTGCTCGGCACGTCCAACGGAATGGGCGATACCCTAGCTTGCCATGCTAGTGCCAACATAGGTAAGCTGCAAGTCCCGCCACATTTTCATTGCAGATGAGGCACACGCACGCAGCCACGTAAGGGCATGCCGGTAACATCTCTTGCTTTATTTCCAGCCGGGCGGACGCGCGCCGATGGTAGGTGGCGTATGTTCTTGTCACTAATCCGGGCGTGTGCGCCATTGTATTGTACAAGTAAGCTCATACGTTGGACGAGGGTTGTATCTGTCTATCGTGTCACGGGGCTGTATATATGTCTCCCACCACCCGGTTTGGGTTCTGCGCAGGTTCTTGCTTGGTGGTGGTGGAGAGGCTAGACTGCCCGGCATCCCCACTCGCGTGAGCAAGGTGGCGGTTGGCGGTTGTTCAGTCGCGTACGCGAGTATAATATTGCTTTGCGATGTACTAACCTTCGGCTACTAATTCACATCGCCCGCGGCCCATGAATTGTGCCATTTTAGTGGGTTAATTTACGAGGTCGTGGATTGGACCAAAAACGCTCGAATATTGCCCTTTTCTCGGATTCTAGGCAGCTGACACATCGCCGGACAGCTGATACGATCTAGGATAATCGCCGTTGATATTCGTACGTTATGCTTGTCGTCGAATGCCTGCTATGATACTAGTCGCAACTTAATCGTTGTGCATCGGCACGCATTTCTGCAATTTTATCTAATTTGGAGAAATATATGCATCATTGTCATAATATGGGCAGTACACGATGATATGAGCAGTACCTATACACAATTATAAGAAAATGTTGTCATTAGTGCTTCCTCTATGTGCCGCCTGGCTGGCATGTTCGCTTTGTTAGCGCCATCCCGGCGTTGTGGAGCGGCACCTTCATGGGCAACCTTTGCTGTAAAGCAAATTTGGCTCCACCAACAAGCACAACGGCGAGCACGTGTGGGCGGCCTGTCACGCCTCTGGCCTCAGCGAGCCCATCATCGAGGGGGCACGGGCGGGAAACGTCGCAGTTGGGCGACAATGGGGACCACCTGAGCTACAACGACGCCAAATTCATCTTGAAATTGAAGTACAACTGCTAGTGCGCTGCTATTAGCCGCCCGGACCGTGCCGCTCTAAGGGCATGCCATCTCTAACCATTGTAGGGACACATATGTGTGTATTACAACTCCGGCTCCAGCTACCGGCCATCCTCTTCCGTTTCCATCCCCGCCTCCTTTCGTCGCAGCCTTGGGCTGCCCTTCGTGTCTGCTTTCTCTGACTTCGCGGCATGATCTCCGTCTTCCGCGCCTAGTTAATTATAGAGCCCCATCCGTCCTATGGGTGTTTGGTCCGCTATGTGCAACTTCGACCCCTTAATCGGGTAGACAGCTAGCTAGGGCGGCGCCGTGTTGCCGTCCATTCCCATTGGTGGGGTGTGCCCCGCAGAGGAAGCGCATGCGGGCTGAGGCAGCCGAAGCGTCCCGCCATGCCCAACGCCCCGTACATGGGTCTCCGGCACTAGATGAGGAGCCGTCCCAAGCCTGCGGTAGCGGTGGTTGTGACTTGGGGGATGCATTATGTGGCCCGAGGCCAAGTTGAGGGTAACGTTTGGTGCGCCTTTGGGGCGCGTGGGGTTTTGTGTGGGGAGGGAGCGCTCATAGGCCTGCCACGTTTGCGCCCATAAAATCTTCTTCATCGACAAAGTCGCCGACTTCGGCGCCGGAGTCATGTTCGTCGTCAGCCATCCGCTCGTCATCGCCGGTGAGAGCGAAAGAGGGGGAGATTGAGGGAATGGAGCGGGCCGCCCGTGCTGAGGGAAGCGATTCTTTTTGCGATGCGCATGCGTCTGCGGTGGGAGCTGCGATCCAGCATTTGGTGGACATCTTTCCGAATGAGGAGTAGTAGGGTGCGGCGAGTGGCCTCCGGAGAGATGTCGCGAGTGGTGAGTAGGTCGTCCGGGAGGCGGAGTCTGACCCGCGGTGAGCAGCTTCCGGAGTGGGAGGAGGGCAGGACCGGGGTTGACCGGGCGGAGAGGGGTGTATGTTTGCGCGCCACGCGTTTATTCTCCCGGGGGCTGGGGCCGTAGCTTCGGGCTGGTTGCGGGCCGCCACCGGTGGCCATGCCTTTGGCGATGAACGGGCGGATTGGTTGGTTGCAGATGCGAGTGGAGACGGCCTCTTCCGGTTCCTCATCAATATGAGGTGGGTTGTACTGTGGCTCGGAGGCGATGGGGGATGGCAGGTTGCGGCCGCGGCCTTGTCCACGGCCTCTGCCGAGGCCAAGGGTGCGGCCGGAGCCATCGGTTGGGCCGCGGCTTCGGCCGCGACCGGTGTGAGTTGCAGAGGCGGGGGGAAGACGGCCGGGTTGAGAGTTTTTGGGGTCCGCGGCCCTCTATTTCTTGATGTGGCGGGTATATTCGACGGTAACCCAACCCAGAAGCTGGGAAATCGCCGCTTTCTGGAATTCGGCGCGTTCGGCCCACCGACGCCAATCTAGTGTGCATCATTCGCGCCATGCTGTCCACGCCCGATTTGATGACGAACTCCAACACGCTAGAAGCCCAGGGAAAATTGATGGCTACCCACAAGCTAGGCGGCATGCACGCCTGGGTGCGCGATCGGCGGCTTGCGTGCCTCACGTCAGATGAAAGCAAAACAAAAGATCCGCGCATATCACATATCTGCGGACATCCGCATTTATCGCCATACATCCGGTACACGGCGCGGCTAAGTACATGTCTATCGCGTTATACGAGTATCGATCATGAGCATCCGACTATCGTCGATACGATGAGTACAACTAACATCTGAGTCTCTGCCCCCGCTGCGCTTGGAACCAAACTCAAGCCAGTCCTCTTGTCCACCAAGTTGAACTTCATTCGGTCGATGCAGACAGTAGAGTGGTTCTAGAATAGGACTAGCCTGGGATATCCGCTTACGGCTTTAGCAGCTCGAGCAACCACGGCAAGCGGGGCTGAGCCGTGTTGCCACCTTGCGGCGGATCATCGGAAGATGGGGGGGATGCGGGGGGGGGGGGGGGGGGGGGAGGTAGGATGCATGCTGCCGGGGTTTAAGGGTGCGAGCTCCATGATACTAAAGCACCGCGGTGGCCACACACAATGCGAGTGCCAGTTGGGGCCGGCATTCCGCTGCCTAAAGTTACTTGACAAAGAGCGCAGTCGGCCTTGGCGCCGGCCGTTCGCCGGCGGAGGAGAGTGCTCCCCCGGTGGAGTTGGGTGGGGCTGTGGGAGGCGCCTTGCGGACTTTTTTGTGAAGTCCCATACTTGGTTTGTGAAAAAACGGTATGCATTTAGCTGCAACGGGCATCATGATGACAATAAAGCGGCAAATTGCTGCGGATCATTTAAACGCGAAGAAGCAATTTCCGCTTGTCCTTCAGAGGCGAACAACAACGTTGCTCGGCATTGCACATCATGTAGCCTACAAGTTGACCTCAGACCGCAGGTGGTGCCACGTAATATATGGGCTACCTCCATGGCGAAGCTCAGGTCATATATAGCTTGTCACGTCATATGCTTCCGATGTCATCGTGCAACTTCAACGCCTTCCCAACACTGACAAATATGTAGGGATTGTGGCGGACGCAAAGGCACTACGATGCCACGAGATCACTCGCTTGGCACGATGGATATTCCCAGAATTTGTTCGTCTAAAGTAATATTTTCGGCGTTTGAAGCCCTAAGAGCATGCACATCACCTCCATGAAGTCGTTGCAACTCATGCGACCGCATTACACCTTTTTTTGGTTGAACAAGAAGCAATTTTCTCACAGTGCGCGGGAAAGCAACATCGCATGATACGATGAATTAAGTCGACGTTTTGGAGGGCGCGCTGCAAGCAAAGCCATGCTGATAGCGAAAATTGTTTAGAGTATGGAATGCAGTTTGTGTGGTTTCGACTATTTGCGAGGTCGCTGTGATGCGTTCACATGCATATATGTTCGGGGCAAGATGTTTGTAGGGGAGGGTATACATTAGCCGCCGCTGCTCCTACGTGTTGAGATATCAAGCTCGAAAAAGGTGCCGATCGGACATGACTGTCGTCACCCGATATTGCATGTAGAGCTTGTATACCGGTATGAACCGGGCCGAGGCCACACCTACCACATGTTTCTATACGAGGTATCGCGTCCCAACACCCATCATCATCCCGCGGATGCGAGCGAAGCGGACCGGAAAGTATGGGTGGAGATCCAAAGACCCGAGGCACATGAGCCGGAATCATCCGCACTTGAGCCGTGATGTAGGAGAATCTTGGGAATTGAGGATCGCATCACCGGAACCTACGAATCGGACTTGCACCGAATATAGCGGAAGAATAACCCGTGAAATCTTGAAATTTGTGCTACGACAGCAAGTCGGAGTAAGTTGAACCCTTGTGTCCTGATACGCATGCTCGCCACATTAGCTCCGAGACTATGTTGAGAGATATCAAGCTCAAAACGATGCCGACCGGACTTGGACGTCATCATTTGATATTGTAGACGTTGTATACCGGTCCGAACCGGGCCGAGGACACACCACATGACTGTACGAGGTACTGTCCCAACAAAGCGAAGCGCCGCCGCCCCGGGCCCGCCATAGTGTGCACAAACCATATCATGGCAGTGCTCTGCCACGCAATCGTGCTGCTCAGCGCGCTCTTGGGCGAGAGGAATGAGAGGGTGGAGGAGAACATCGAGGTCGACATACATTGCGCGAGCACGCGGAGATTACTACTGGATGTGGACCGAGTTGGTCAGCAAGTGCATGACACACATGCCACCCCCCTGGCTACACGTGCTGGTACCGCAGCAAGATGCCAAGGCAGGAGCACACCCCCCCCTCCCCCCCCCCCCCTCCCCCGCGCGCCCCCTTGCCTTGGGTCCATCTATCATTGTCTTGCCCGGTAGCACTCACATACGATTAAAATCTGGTGCAGATAGCTGGCATTGCCACGCTGAGGCGCAATCAGTCCGAGTCGCACGAATTGAAGAAGCGCCTACGATGAAGACAATAATGAAATAGCGGCCAGCGTGAAGAAACATGGCCACGACATTAAGGAATAATCAGCTCAAGCGGTAGCGCATGTAACGGCGGCTCGATCGCCTTCCGATGGAGATGCGATCAAACCCAAGGTTAATGGCGGCAAAGATGCCATTGACATGTATCCTGCAAATGTCATGCTGTCTGTGGGGTGTCCAAGTTTTACGCCGGACCGGGCAGACGGGGCGGCAGATGAGGGAGAGGCGCGGGGGGGGGGGGGGGGGGGGGGTGCAGCACATGCACACGTTGTCAAATGACGAAACTCCACTTCCCGGCATGACTGTACCGTGAACATTGTCGACCTGCTTTGTCATGTGTATCCCATAAACGCCACTTCTCGAGCCAACTGCGGTTGCCGTTCACGTCGTGGTAATCGCAGCTATAACAAATGGCCTACCGAGCCTCCCTGTAACCCGACCCCCCCCCCCCCCCCCCCCCCCCCCTGCTTGATTCTTGCGCGGGTCATGGCGCCGAGCATGTGCACCAGCACCGTGTGGCAGCCGGTACAACTTACAGGCGCGGCAACAACAAAGGAAGCCGCCGTGGATGCACCATGCACCATAGTACACAAAGTGACAGCCCAGCGAGCTCTTGGCGCCACGCTAGGGGGTTGTCTCCACTACCATGCATGAGTCAGCCGCCCGAGCCTGGCGAACAGCATGCGGCTCCAAAGCCAATGGCATTGCGCGTCCGCCACGTGAAGTGACCCAGCAAAGACACTACACAACGGCGTAGGTGGCCGCTCTGGGCCGCCCCCTAGCATGCTTCAATAGATTGGTATCCTTCCCGACACATCGGGGCACAACAGCCGTGTCCACATGCCATGAACGCACGAGTCTATTAGAATGGAAGTTCGGTAATTGGAATAGACATAAAGAATAATAGAAAAGAAATTGTCTTGATCATTTATTACGTTCTATGAAAAAGAAAACCGACAGATAGATCTTAGTCGTAGTGCACACTGATTTTGGATAGCACAAGGGGCATTTTTTGAATTGTGTATTGATGCGATATGTGCGTACAACATGTGAAAAACATATCGTTCTGGTAGTGCCAGCACTCGAGTAATCAGGTTAACACCTTAATGTCCTTGTACCACGCTAGAAGGGTGGCAAATTTGAACATTACGGCTAGGCACAGCTGTTTAGAATTAACTGCCACCTTCGCGGTATGTTATTCTGCATCATTTGGCGTTTCAAAGCAAGACACGCCGCACCATAATAAGTTAACAACCTCTCGCGAATTATTTATTGTGCAATCCATGCTCATGTCTGCACCCGCAACACAAACTACAAAGATACAGACCCTTGAAATTCCGGCCATGTTGTGACTCTAGGGCTGCGACCTGATCATTTAACACAGAGCTGTGGGGTGCATACCAGTATTACAACCCTACATTTAGACAGTAGGTAGGATGGATATCGGGGTACTGCAGTATGCATATGGTAATTGAGCGGCCAATGTCATTGTATTGCATTCTGAAATTTGAAATTTCTTACAACTCTTGCTCAGTCTTTGATGCTAAGCAGGGCAGCTGTCTGCACGCACCCGCATAGGGCTCACTAAGTAAAGCTCGTAGCGTGCAACCCTCTGAAGGCCAGGTCCCTAAACGTGAGAGAGTGGTGTCCTCCCCCCCCCCTTGCCCCCGGCCCTGTGACAAGCTAATCCCGGCGCTTTTCGTTTGCGTTTGGCTTTGTGTTTGTGTGTGTCGCAGGTTTGTGGGCGGTGCTTGATTTTGTATGCCTGCAGCAGTCTGTGTAGCCATTGTACCGCGAGATGTATGCATTTGAGGAGGGCAGCGACCTGTGCCGGGGTGTGCTCGGGCGGTTGTAATGAAATTCGGTATTATCGAAATACCGAATACATATTGTCATGTTACATATTGTCATACATATCATCACATTCAGTATTATATTATTTGGGTGACGATATGAGTGCGTGTGTGCTTACAATGTATCTCGTGCGACCTGGCGGCCTCGCACGTGTGAGCTAGCGCCTATCAGACATGGCCAAAGGCAGCCGCCAAATTGTCTTGGTGGCCAGCAAGCCTGGGCCAGGCACGTGATTCGGGGACTACACGAGGGGTTCAGTCAGCTTCACGGCCAGCGCGGTGATGTTCTACTTGGGGGTATCCACTGGGATTCAGCTAGCTGCGGATGCCTGGGCCGCATTGACTGCTGCGTGCATGTCATTCATGGCTGCCGGTCTGCCCAGCACCTCCCGCTCCACCGTCTCGCTGCCCAGCGTCATGCTCTTCGCCGCCTCCGCCCCATGCCTCTGCACGGCCACCGCGCCCGCATGCTGCTCCATGGCCTCCTTCACCGTCTCCAGCAGGCCCAGTCCCGCTGCGAGGGCTCTGTTGGCGGGGGCTGCGGTTATGCTGGCAATCGCAGCACATGCCTCTGCATGCGCTGCCTAGGTGAGCCTGCATGGCCTTCTGGATGTCGGCCAGCAGCCCCCGCCGCCCGGCCTCCTCCTGGTTGGCAGAGTTTCCCTCTGTGATGCGGCTCACGGCCCAACACCACACTCCTTTGGCGGTGAAGCCACCGATATATCGACCAATATGACGCCGCGTGGCCTGCTGGATGTCGGCCAGCAGCCCCAGCCGCCCGGCCTCCTCCTGGTTGGCCGCGGTGCCCGCTGTAATGCAATACATTGCCATGCAGGCCAAGCGACGGACCGGAGAATCACAAGGGAGTCGGTGCATGGCCTTCTGGACGTCGGCCAGCAGCCCCAGCCGCCCGGCCTCCTCCTGGTTCACTTGGCAGAGTTTCCCTCTGTGATGCGGCTCACGGCCCAACACCACACTCCTTTGGCGGTGAAGCCACCGATATATCGACCAGTATGACGCCGCGTGGCCTTCTGGATTTCTGTCAGCATGCCCAGTCGCCCGGCCTGCACCTGGTTGGCGTCCACACCGTGTGTGATGCGTCCGATTGCCATAGATGCCTCGACTTGGCCACTGTATTTGCCGGCATGCTGCTGCATGCTCTTCTGGATGTCTGCCAGCACACCCAGCCGCCCTGCCTGGGCTTGGTTGGCACGGGCGGCGGATGTGGTGCATTGGATTGCGTCGTATGCCTTGAGCTGCATGTTGGCGTTGTCGGCATGTTGGCGCATCGCCTTCTGTATGCCAGCATGCCCAGCCTCCCCGCCTTGTCTTGGTTGGGGCAACTGGCGTCGGTGATATGTGCTATCGCCGTGCATGCCTTGCTCTGAAGTCTTACGTGGCCAACGTGTTGGGACATGATCTGTTGGATGACTGACAGAAGACCCAGCCGCCCCGCCTCCTGCCAATTGGCGAATTGCTAGAGCGGGTTGGTTGAGGAGTCGAGCGGGCTACGAAGCCCCTCTGTGTCGTCTACCTGTAGCAGCTCAAGCCAAGGGCCTGCCTGATGAGGGGTTTGGGGAAGAGTAGGGTGAAGGCAAAGTGCTTTGGGCCGCACGAAGGGGATAATAAAGCAAGCAGGCAGGCCAAAGGCCCTGATCACACCGGTTCGCGCAGGTAATCCTTACTCGTTTCTGAAGACCGTACACGGGTCTCAAATCCGAGATGTGTAGCTGGCAACGCTTTCTGGTGACGTGGCACACGCTACGTGCGTAATATTAGCACGTGACCGCTCGCGCTCCTCCCTCATCATCCCGCCGCCAGCCCCACCCTGCCCGCGACGCAGAAGACGAGGCACCTGAACGCCACCATATGCCTACGTTAGCGCGCTGCTACCGCGTTATGCGCGTGATGGTGCCGGCCGGTGTGTCCGATTGACATCGGTGGGGCGGGATGGGTGGGCGAGACGGGTGGTCACGTGGGCTCTGAGTTTTGATCAAATGACGTTATATTTGACAGTATCAACCGGATATTAATCGCTACTCACACTCGTTTCGGTAGTTGCATCTCGGGATTGTGACCCTGCTATACACAACTTCGTACCGGGAGGATTTCATTTAGCGAGTACCCGGGGAACCGGTGTGATGCCTATTTCATCTTTTTGTCATCGCACAGCAGGTGCCGGGCGCCTAAAACCCTAAAAACCCGCAGCAGCCTGGATGACGTGAGAACGCGCGGCGGGTGGCGCGCACATCAGCACGCGCGGGATGTATACCGGACCACGAAGATATTTACGTGCAAAGATAGGTACCAACCAGTACATTCCTTGTCCGCTGGGTTGAGCGGTCGTCTCATGCAAAAGGTCCTCGGTTTGCATGATTCCTGGTCGATGTATTTCGGCAATATCGGCCCGGCGTGTCCTGGTGAACAACGATGCTTTACATTAGCCCTGACATTAGCCCTTCGGGGCTCGAACGAGGCAATGCTATAGGGGATATGCCAGACTTACGACCGCAGTCGGCGCAAGAGGTCAAGTGCCGGGGCGGCTTCGGCCGATGTCCGAACTTTATTTTTACTTTATATGCACGACCGACGCAGTGGTCGAAAAGTCTGCCCATCCTTGCTGCATGGGGACTCGGTGCATGCAGGGATTTGGAGGCAGGCAGGCAGGCTCATGATGCCGTCAAAGATTAAAGTACGGGGCAGGGGAGGCCATGCTGTGCCATGGCTAACCTGGCCACTGCACCACTTGCCCTCAATCGCACCATGAGGACGCCGGCACCCCTGCCCGCGGACCCAGCAGGCAGCAGCATATGCAGCGCCGCTACTGCTTACACCGGAGGGATGTCCTGGAGAGGGGCAAGCGAAGCATTGCCTGCAGCTTGCCCGCGCCCATCACAACCTCAACTTGGGCCGCACACATCCTACGCCGCTATCGCTCAGCGCACACGATGCAAAGCATCCAGGACCAAGTCAAAATTTGGTCACATATTGTATTCTTATACATTCTCATGAATTGCCATCCAGCCAAAACACACAAAAGGCACAAAGTCCCACAAGCTTTTCTCAGCGAGGTCATCCAAGTCACCGTGCGCAAGTCAAATCATGACGAGATGGGCCCGCCGCATGTGTGTCTCGCCCCCACCACTGCGCCCTCCACGACACCCCCAGAGCCTTGGGTGCGCTGCTCAGCTTTGGAGCACAACATACACGAGGGTCGCGAACAGCGCGGCAAACAGGCCGAAAAGGCCCGTCAGCAGGATGGACTCCCCATCACCAGTGGCTGCTGCCGACATCCGGCTGAGGGGCGAGGCCAGGAAGGATTGATACAGCGCCAGGCACTTCCGGGCTTCGATGTCGAACGCTGCATGGGGCGAGGGGCAGGCACCCACATAGGGGGGGGTCTAAGGACTCATACATGTGCATTCTAAGGCAACCCAGCCAACCCAATTGGAGCTCGCATGCGGCGCGGCACCGCCTTCGGTGTAAGCTCACCTGACTCCGCATCCACCAGCCCGCTTTCCTGAGTCTCAACCCACTCCCGCTGCCGGCGCTCCGCCTCGCGCTGCTCCTGCCGCTCCCGCCAGCCGCCCAGTCCAGCCACCCGCGTTGACGCTCGCGTGCCGTGCTTCCGGAGATAGCGCTGGAGGTGCAGCCTGCCTAGCCGAGCTGGGAGACGCAGTCCTCTGCTGCCGCTTACCGAAGGCGTGGGTAGCGGGCCCTGGTACAGGTGAGCAGGGTACGGTGTGATTAAACCAGGCGTGCGCAGCCGCCAGAAGGGTTCAGGTTTTCCAGCCACTTGCGGATGCGCAAAAGGGTGGTGGCACCTGCCCCGCAACCATCACGTGCCCTGATGCACGGCAGAGGGCGCCCATCCTCTGTACGCGGCGTCGACTCGAGACTTGTGAATTTGCCCCTCGGCCTTTAGTCCCGCGCAACAGCAGTGCTGAGTACAGATACCCGAGTGCCGGCGGCGTCTCACCCCGCGCGACCTTGGAGGCCGGGCGGGGCAACGCAAGGTACAGGGTGGACTTGTGGGCAGCACCACACGTTGAAGCAGGTGCTGTTTACTTTTTGGTTACAGGGAGAGCGTCAAGAGAATGGACGCAAAGTACTGGGGAAGGAAAAAGCCTACATTTAAGCAGCATTTAAGCAGGTTACTGCTTCCACCCCGCAGTCGCTGTAGAGGACCTTTCTGATTGCCTTTTATTTTGGTGATTTCCGATATCGCCTTCTGCTGCTAGCTCAGGTAATATATTCAATTAAGCAGGTGCTGTCCTGGGGATGTGCTACCTCGCCCGCGCCAGTGCTCTGTACCGTGCTCCCTGCGCCTTGGTGGACACCTCCAGACTCGCTAGACTTATTGCGGATTCGTTGCGGAAGCACGTGCAGCAATCTACCCGCCCGTAAACCACGTCTAGGGTACATAACATTGTCTAGGGTATAAACCCTGGATATGAGGGTCATAAAGCAGTTTCAAAGTTGAGTCTGGTTTTGCCAAAAAAGTCGCGCAGGCTGGTTTACACAGACAGGGGCCGAAATTGACAGGACGGTGAAGTGAATGAAAGCGTGGAGGGAAAACTGGAAGATGGCAGGCTCAGCTGTTATGGCTGCTTTTATGTCTACTCGTGCTGCACCCAAAACGGGCGCGACGACAGGTGCCTAGTTCCCGTACCACTGAGCAGCACTTGCAGCCGAAAAGCGGTAAGTTAGAGAAAGGGAGGAAACCCCATATATAAACGAGTTTAGATCATTTCAAAGTTGAGCCAAGTTTTGCCAGTCACGAGCGAACGGAGAGAGCACCAGTACGGGTTTGCGGGGCTAGGTTCAGGTAGGAGGGCCGCCCCACGCGCCCTTCGCGCTCGTAGCGCCTGTCACGCGCGTAACGTACACGCGCGAAGCTTTGTCGCTGCGAACCAGTTGTAACACGCAGTGTGACAACCGACTGACGCAGCGGTGAGATGGTACATGAGGCGGTCTGTTGAGCCGCCATGCGCAGGTGTGCGGATGGTTGAGCCACACTCGGCAGTAGCTGTAAGAAGCGCCGTCCCGAGGAAGGTCTAAATGAAGTCTGCAAGGGGGGGGGGGGGGGGTCAGGTCCTGACACATGGCGCTCATCCCGTCGTTGAGCTGCCAGCGTTCGCCTTGCGACGGTCACCGAAAGGTGGCCTCGCAAAGCGCCAGAAGCTCCTACGAAAGGCGCCCCACACCGTCATTCGTGCTCACCTTCGCGGCCACGCCCACGGCCGCCACCACGCCCACGTCCGCGCCCGCGCCCTGCAATCGCTACCGCTACTCGAACAGTGGCAGTTGCTTTGGCGCTGCTGCTAACTGTCGCCTCGAAGACGCGACGCTCGTAGCCCTTCATAAGGTCCCCAAATATCGCAGAACCCATATGCTCAGAAGCAGGCTGAAAGTGCTCGGCTCGCATCACGTCCAGAACACCTTGGTCACCGTGCACACGCTTGACCTCATTAAGCCTTCGTAAGAAGGCCACACGAAAGCGAAACGCCTTGTCAGTGGCCTCGGCGTGGTTCCGAGCTCTCGCGAGGTAGGGGGTGAAGTCCTAGCTTGCAGCAGGGACGTAGGGCAGCAGCTCGTCGAGTGCCACGAAAAGTGCGGCCATGTGGGCGCCGAAACACGACATCCATAGATACTCCTCCTGTGCCGGCAGACGCCGGTTATCCTGCTTGAGGCACTCGTTCGTTAGGTCGGTGCTCAAGGGGAAGAGTCCAAGCACTCCGCTGACCGGTCGAACGGCCTCGTAACCAGACTGTGCTCGTTGCAGTAGCTCCGGCACTGCGAGGTAGTCATCCTCGTCACTCACGGATTTTGCTCCGACACGGCTGCTCTGGGCTAGCTCTAGCAAGTCGGGGCGCTCTGCGGCTCCCCCGCTGCCTGTCAGCTGTCCCGCAATGCGCTGCCCGGAACCGGAACCATGTGCTCCTTCTCCATCAATAACGCTCTCACGAGCCGTCAATTGGGCCAACGCTGCGGTAAGCTCGCGCAGCAATATAGACTGGGCCTTCACGTATGCTTGAAGCGATTCGAGCGTCGGCTCAAAGACGGGTTCTTCTCCATCTGAAATAGTAACGCGCGGACGTACGGATGAGAATTTCACACACGGGTAGTGAGCCGGGTGTGGTCTTGGTCCACAGCACTGAGAAGCCGATGTACGGCACTTTGCGTGCCGCCCGCGGCGAAAACATCGGTCACCCACGTACCCATCAAATCTTATAAAACCATCATCGTAGTCCGCTAGATTGGACCACTCTCTCTCCTCCTGCCCGCACAACACTATCGTCTCGCGGTTTCGGACCGTGCAGAGTGCTCATGCCCTCGGAAGCGGTACTAAACCTTCTATCTCCCGCTCTCGATGCCGCTATATGACCAGTTCAAGCCGAGGACTTATTTTCTCTATTCCCCACGTGGCTCACTGCCCGACGACCCCTTTGCTCTGTCAGGCGACGGCTCACTCACCGCCCCCAAAATGATCGACGCCGGGAAGGCGGCGGGGGTCGGAGGCGTCGCGACGGCGGCTACGGCGCAAGACTCCATCGCGGCGGCGCGTCATGAGGCGCAAGACACAAGAATGAAGCAACTCATCTAGGAGCAGCTCTCCGGGTTTTTCACCACTCAAGAGACTCCTATGCCGCCGGCTGCCACCGGTGAAGAGGACGCCATTATTCCGGGCGGGAACGAGTCCCGCGCCGGTGGTCAAGACCGGAACGCCCGTACGCCAATCGCCCCTTCGAACGAACTACATTTCTTTGATTGGAAAACCGCCCTCGCTAGGGCTCTGTCCGGTTTCGAGAACGGGATGCGTCCCGATAGGCTGCGGCGCCCGGGGCTCTTTCCCATCGCTCAAGGCCATCGTCCACATACCACAACATGGAAGCCATCGACGACAGCCATCGGTTCCGCCGCGTCTACATCCGCAAGTATTACTGGGATACGCACGCAGATGCACCACGGCGACACCTTCGCTTTCGACGCACGTCGTTTGGGAGCGCTACCTCCGCCCCGGTACTGAGCTCACCGAGCTACAGGAGCCCTACAAGGACCGCGTCTACGACGCCAACATCGCTAGCGCCGCGAAAACCACCGCCCGTCAGCACTTCGTCGTCTACGAGGTCCTCCGGCGCAACGACTGCGAGCGAGACGGTGGCGGCGGCAGCCGCAATAAACCTTCCAAACTACGCGCCCGGAGCGCGAGGCGGTGGCGCCACGAACCACCTTCGCGAGGGACGTCACCAAGGACTCTGGTTCGGGCAAGGCGAAAAATGAGGCCCATGCGGTCGACGGTGCCGAATGATGGAGTGCTCCGCCATGCCGACCCCATGCATATGATTGCGTTTCGAGCACACGCCTCCGGACGCGCCTTCCAAGCAACGCTGCAATGGAGTCGTCGTTATGAGCGGGACTCCCTCACCGCTGACCCTCCTACGCGAGCCGTCACCCTCCCTATACCCTCGCCGGGGTCAACCCCTCCGGCTCTACTCTGTTATTCCACATCGGGGATCTACACCGACTCCCTGTTTCTGCCCCCCCCCCCCCCCCCCCCCCCCCCGCGATCTGCCGCGCTAATCCTCTTTGTCTGCCGGCCGCGCAGCGGCATCTCGCGGACAGCTAGACGAGCCCGGTATACTCACGCGACGCTCGCTATACGAGGTCAGCGGGTACAGTGCCCTACCCTCCTTGCATCATCTTGGTGCTGCACCTGGCTATGTTGTCACCACCCGGCGAGCACCACCCTCGGCAGCGGCGAACCCGACAGCGGCGTACGGAGCGTTCCGGCGCGTCCGCCACTCTACGAAAACACCTACCTACTTTATCGCCGACGTTGAAGCGAAGGCCCCCTGGAGCGAGCTCATGCGAGGCAACATCGATGCCCTCTACGGCACGGACGATGACTGGAACGCCAAGGTGCTCGACATTCTGACTGATTCGCTCACGGCTAGCATCTAATCCAACTACGAAGGCAAGATTCGCCTCTTTGCCGAAGTCGGCATCGACGAAGAAGGAATGTCCCCCCCATGGACTTCACCGACCCTACCTGCGTCCGCTACCTCACCTGTATTGCGGAGCGCGGCACCATCGGCGCCGGCTCTCTGCAGCCCTACCTCTCAGCCATCAACAAACACCTTCTTGCGTCATACCGGTCGGGATGCCGCCCCGGCCACCGGCCCAGCCATCGGCGACATGAAGCGCGCGCTTCAAATCCGTCAACTCAAGACTATCGCGGAGCTGCGGCGCGCCCCCCTTCCAAGCGACGTCATCACCGACGTCCTCGACGACCTCGCTACCCTTCGTCCAATGACCACCCCCGGCTACGGCACCATCCTCTGCGAGGGCGCTGCGGCGGTTTGTTCAACATTTATGTTTTACTCCCCTGGTGAGTCCAGCGCGTCTCTTGCCAACTCTGCGACATTCCCGTGGCGGACACTCACAACATCACCCTCTTCGTCAATAACCGCGAGAAGGGGGGACATAGCAAGCGTCGAGACGGGTTCAAGCCCATACTCCAAAACCCTGCCACCACCGTGCCCGCGTGGACAGCCCTTCTCCGCCGCTTCGTCTCCTACCGCGACGCGCGGCGTTCCGGGCAGTCCCCACCGCCAAGCAATCTCACCGATTCCGAGCGCTCCTTGGCGACAGAGGTACCCCTCCCCTTACGCGGAACGCCTCCACCCTCGGCGACTGGCTGAAGCTGGCCGTCGGCCGCATCAATCGAGCCCCCCCCCCCCCCCCCCCCCCCCCAGAAGGTTTCGTGTGGACCTGGCACTCCTTACGTAAGGGCGATGCGTCCGGCGCAAACGCAACTACATGCGTGCCCCCTAGACAATATCCGCCATTGGGGCGGTTAAGTCCGCAATTATGCAGTAATCAACGACTACATCGACCCGACAACGCTTCCTACCCGCGCCGCCACACTTCTGTTCGGCTGCCCCCCCCCCCCCCCCCCCCCCCCTATTCGCAGCTTTCTCGATAGCGCCCCCGCTCCGTCGGACGCCGCCCGGCCCCCTCCGCAGTCCAAGACTGAAGTAGCTAATCTTCTCTGCCTACCTTCCCCTTTGAAATGTTTAGAGCTTTGTTCTTGGAGATCCCATTTTTCCCCTCCTTGCAGCTAGGGTATGCGGGTGTTGACACCAGCGCTGCCCGCGATCTCTGTGCCACTCCAGTGATCGACTACCGGCCGCAGTCCTAGTGCTTCAGCACTGGGAAGCCAATAGATGTACGGCACTTTGCGAAACTGCCGCGGAGAAAACAACGGTCACCCCCGTACCCATCAAATCTTATAAAACCATCATCGTTTGCTAGACTGGACCACTCTCTTAGTTTTGTTATGGCCTCCTGCCCGCACAACTCGCCCTCCGTAAACCCTAAACTCTAAACATCTTTTGTGGCTCTTTGCCGCAAGTACCCCGCCCATAACTAAATGTAACTAAGCTTAAATGGAACTAAGCTTGCGCACTTTTCGGCTAATCTTCGTCCTTGCCCACCTCGTCCCTTTATATATATTGGCATCACATAATACGCAGGGTACGGCGGGTACCAGTACGGGTAATCCTAGGGCGGATATATGCTGACCTTTCGTGGTCAGTGCCGGGCAGTTTGATGGTAGTGTTTTTTACCGTGATCCAAAAGTGTTGGAAATTCCGTCACTGACCGCTAGTTAGTTTTGCAGAATGCTTCGGCAATGTGCTTGCGGCGCATCGAGTACACAGCCCATGGCTTTCCGTAATCGGATCGTTGCCTAAACGCTCGCCGTAGAGACGCTGCAACGGTTGTGAGATACACTGTTGCCAGTCCTGTCCGGGCCTGAGGGCAGGAAAAACGAACCAGTGCGGGTAATCCTTATTATTACGAGTTCTGTCGTCGGGCCACTGCTGGTGACAACTACGCGCATGCTGCGCCAGGCGAGCGCCAGTCGCAACCACTTCTCCGCTCAACACTGCCGCTTTCACCCATCCAGCCCTCGATAATCTGCTATACGACACTCCGCTTGGCCTCGTGCCTCACTGTCCAGGTACACATACGCCCAGATGACACTAGCGCACAACTCGCGCTCCGAGCTGCACCTGTCGCTGTAGACTGGCCTGCCCGCCGAGCCGCATGCTGCGCGCTGCCGCCTCGTTGGGCCGCCACCCTGGGCTTGCGTGTTACCCTCTCCTCGCCGCCTCGAAATCGCTGTAGCGAGCAGCCCCGTAGTCGCCTGGGAGTTCCGACTCATAGGGGAACAGAGGCGTCCACTAGCGGTCCAGTGTTGGTCGCGGGCTGGGAATGGGTAGGCCGCTTGCCTATTTCCGCAGCTGCACACTCGTACCTGTACAAGATCTATGGCTGCCAGATACGACCGACCGCTTCGTCGTCGCAGGAGCTAGGGTTCACCCACGCCGACAAGTGTGCCCGCGCCAGGACAGCCGGTAGCCGCATTTTATCCACACCAGCCTATTTAGCGAGTCTTGCCGCGGCTGTTGCACGCGTGTGTCAACCTCATAGCCGCAAGGGCAAGGCGAATTCCTAATTGATCGGCGGACGTCGGCGGCGCGTAGCAGGCCAAACCCGTAGATACTCTACCTCCCGCCCCCGCCGCCGCGGAGAAGTTGCCGGAACGAGTTTTCTGACGCCTGCCGCCACTCGTAGGCCACTCTTCACCCGCTACCCACTCGCCGGGCCGCCGCGATGGAGCTCGCCCCCCACCCGACCCTGTCGAAGCCGGAGGCACCCGTGATGGTGTGCATTCTGGACGGCTGGGGCGAGAACAAGGTGCAGGACGAGTACAACGCCATCGCGTCCGCGGAAACTCCCGTCACCGACGCGCTCAAGGAGACCGCGCCCGACCGCTGGAGGACGGTGCAGGTGCGCAGAGGCGTCCGGAGCTTGTCCTGTCCTGTGCCCCATCCTGCTACCCGTAGCCCCACCTGCCTCACCCTTACGACTGCTAGCCGTGGGCCTAACCCCCTTCTCCCCTCTTCGCGGGTTTTTCCTGTTGCCTGATAATGTTGCGCGATAGGCGCACGGCACGGCGGTTGGTCTGCCCACTGACGACGACATGGGCAACAGCGAGGTGGGCCACAATGCGCTCGGCTCGGGCCAGCTGATCGCGCAGGGCGCCCGGCTGGTGGACATGGCGCTCGAGGACGGCTCAATCTTCAAGGACGACGGCTGGAAGTACATCAGCTCCGCCTTTGAGGCCAACACTGTCCACTTCATCGGCTTGCTCTCCAACGGCGGCGTGCACTCGCGTGACGACCAGCTCCACAAGATGCTGGACGGCTGCGCCGCCTCGGGCGCCAAGCGCGTCCGCCTGCACGTCCTCACGGATGGCCGCGATGTCCCAGACGGCTCCTCCCGTGCGCCCCCCCCCCCCCCCCCCCCCCCCCCCCGAGCCATTATGGAACCAGCATAGCCACTCCATGCTCTGGATGCTGCCCGCCATGAGCCCTTGCTTCATTCGCACCGGATCCTGCCGCTAACCAGCACCACCACCGCCCCGCTCCTGCCAGACGAGTTTGTGACAGCCCTGAAGGCAAAGTGCGAGGAGCTGTCCGCGGCGGGAATGGACACCAAGATCGCGTCTGGCGGCGGCCGCATGGGCGTCACCATGGACCGCTACGAGGTGCGCCCTGGCGCCGCTGCAATCACAGATAGCTGGGCCATGCCCCGATGGCAGCTGCCGGCTCCACATCCTCTGGCTTGCCCAGAGCCTCTTCCCCCCCACCCACAGTTACTGGGATTGCTCTCTTCCTAAGTGCATGCAGCCCTCAAGAGGCATTGCTGCACCTGCTAGTGGGGCACGTAGTCGGAGCTCACTCCGGTTGGAGCATGTATGGAAACACGTGGGAGGGACACCGAGCCGCCCGTCGCCCTGGCTACGCAGGCGGACTGGGACATTGTGAAGAAGGGCTGGGATGCGCACGTCCTGGGCGAGGCACCCAACAAGTTCACCGACCCCGTAGAGGCTGTCTCCACCCTGCGCGTGAGTCCCCCCCCTCCCCTCCCCTGGGTGACGTCTTGTCGTCGGCAGTTGTCTCAGCTGGCAAGAGCCTTGCATCCCTCCTCTCCTGTTCTGCAGAGTGACTTCGCGTTGCAGCACGGTGTGGAGGAGAGCCGAGCTGCGCCTGTGCTTGTGCCTGTGGGGGGATGTGTGCGCGCTGATTGCCCCCCCCCTTTGCCCCCCCCCCCCCCCCCCCTTCCCTCCCCCCTCACTCCTCTCGCTTTCCTCCAGGGCGACCCCGACAACCCCATTACCGACCAGTGGCTGGCCCCCTTCGTCATTACAGACGACGCCGGTGCGCCGGTGGGGCCCGTGCAGGACGACGACGCTGTCGTCATCTTCAACTTCCGCGCAGATCGCGTGGTGGAACTGAGCAAGGCGCTCGAGTACGAGGATTTCAACGCCTTTGACCGCGTGCGCTTCCCCAAGGCGAGCGCCCCCTCCCCCCCTTCCTGAACTCTCAGCAGCCCACCAATAGCTTGCTTGCATGGCTAGCCTGTGGCCCACTTTCTTCTGCTCCCCACTGCCCTAAGACGATTCACACGCGTTAGCCCTACCGGCTGGCTGCACACTACTTTCTGCCGAGCTAGCCTGGATGGCTGTGAGTGCGTCTATGTGTACAGGTGCCCATGCCTTGATAAGAACCCATATACCAAGAGCCTCAAATTTGGGCCGCATGCAATCTACATGAATATTCACTATCTTTCCGCTACAGTTTAGTATGTATTTCACCTCTTGACTAGGAGGGGCGGGTTGTTCCTCGCAGTGATATTCAAACCACGTCGGCACTTGCGGGAAGAAGGGGTGGGCGTATGTTTACAGTGAGGGGGAGGGCAGGGCTCTCAGCCTGACGCGCCCCTGCTCGGCGGGACCATCTCCCCGCAGATCAAGTTTGCGGGGCTGATGCAGTATGATGGCGACCTCAAGCTGCCCGCCAACTTCCTCGTCCCTCCGCCCGCCATCAGCAAGGTCTCAGGTGGGGCGCCCTCCCCCGCCTTGTCCTTGCTGGGTGGTTGCAGCGCATGCCGTGCCATTTGGGAGGGCGGTCATTAGGGAAGATGGGCTGTGTGAGGACTGATGAGCGACGGCGGACACCCGCTGTAGGCGAATTCATGGTCAAGAACGGCGTCACTACCTTTGCCTGCTCCGAGACCCAGAAGTTCGGGCATGTGAGTGAGATTATGGCGACCAATCCCATAATGCCCCCCCCCCCCCCCCCCCCCTCTCTTCCCTATTTCTCCGTCTCCCAAATGTAGAGACCAGACCCCCCCCCCCCACCTCCCCCCTGGGTCCTCGTCCCAGGTGAATTGATTGATTGTATCAGAACGGCCTACAGTGCGCTGGCTGTTGAACCTGCCGGCCAGCGAGAGTCAGCCGCAGTCGTTCCCCCGCCCCCTCCTCAAGTGCCCCCCTCCCCCTCCTCTAACTGGCACCGCCTCTGCCCCTGCGCCATCAGGTCACCTTCTTCTGGAACGGCAACCGCTCGGGCTACTTTGACGAGAGCATGGAGACCTACGTGGAGGTGCGGCGCGGCCGGTTGGCAATGCCGGTGACATTTCGGACATTTGGGAGCGGTGGGAAAGTGTGATGTGATGTGATGTTGTTTGGTGGTGGTGTGTGTGTGTGTGGGGGGGGGGGGGGGGGTTGTTGCACAGCATTGGGCCCCAGGCAGTCGGATTGACGGCCTCGGCGTTGTCTCCCGCCCGGCGGCAGATCCCCTCTGACAAGGTGCCCTTCAACGAGGCGCCGCTGATGAAGGCGCGCGAGATCTGCGAGGCCGCCAAGGAGGCGCTGCGCTCCGGCAAGTACAAGATGGTCCGCGTGAACTTTGGTGCGCGCACGCATCCCTCCAGCTATGGCGAGGGATTGGGGTTTGTATAGCGGTACTTATAATATGCTGATCTACACAGAATGGAGTATACTCAATGTAAGTAGATGGGTCGGTATGTATACCTTTCTGCAATGCTTGATTGATTGCAAGTGGGTGGGTTGAGTATCCCTGAAGGGTGTCGAGGCCCAGCCGGGGTATTATGGAATAATTGTCGATGTGTTCGGGCATACAAGCCGAGGAAGTTCAGGTGACTCCAGTCCATGTGCTCATGCGCGGCCCTGACGCTGTGCCCGCTGCTGGCCGCCCCCGTTGCTCCGCAGCCAACCCGGACATGGTGGGCCACACGGGCGACCTGAAGGCCACACGCGTGGCATGCTCGCTGGTTGACAAGTGCGTCGGGGAGCTGCTGGAGGTGCGCCGCCCCGCACCTTGCTGTCCCATTAGCTCGGCAACAGTGTCATGATTTCGGATTTTCCAATTGGAATTTCACATTGTAAGCAGTTTACGTTTGCCATGACTATGTGTCAACGTAATGCGTACCGAGTCTGAGTACTTTCTGCCCCCCTCCCCCCCCGGTTTTTTATTGTGTGTCACCGCGCCAGGTTTGCAAGGAGCTGGGCTCGCGCTGGCTGCTGACCGCGGACCACGGCAACGCGGACGACATGGTGCAGCGCTCCAAGAAGACCAACGAGCCCGTCAAGGACAAGGATGGCAAGATCCTGCTGCTGACCAGCCACACCCTGGCGCCGGTGAGTGCCCCCCGCGCATGCACGCCACCTCTTCTCCGAACATGTGGAGGAGGGGGTTCAGGGTTTTTAAGGTTTCGGGTTTTAAAACCCTACAACCTATACCCTAAAGGGTGGGCTGTCTCACCGTGGAGTAATACTCAGTTGACTTTTTGAGCATTACTCAGGGTCAGTCATGGCGCATTTGTTGCTGTTGTTGGCTGAATCACTGTGCACAAAAATAAAATCAGCGCACAATTGGCACGCGCCCCGAAAGCATGTATTACACACTGAAATCGGATGGATAGGAAAGGTAGCAGAGTTTTCCTTTTTGTTTGAAATGTACTCAAAAGACGGTCAATTTTGTCGCATAAGAATGACAACTGAGTACCGTTGATGAGACGTTTGTCGGCCCCCACCCCTGTCCTACACCATGGCTGACTGTGTGGCGGCGCTGCTCAGGTGCCCGTGGCCGTGGGCGGCACGGACCTGCCGGACTCGGTCAAGATGCGGTCGGACCTGCCCGACGCGGGCCTGGCCAACATCACCGCCACCTTCATGAACCTGCTGGGCTTCAAGGAGCCCGACTTCTACGAGCCCTCCCTCATCGCCTAGAGCGACCCCCGCTCCCCTCGTAGTCCCCGCCCAGTTGCCCCTGGCCACAGTTCACGCCCAGCTCGCCGCCGCACGTAGTACATACGCATTCCCGCGGATGAGGCGTGTATGTGATGCCGCATAGCCTCGTCTATGTAATATCATGGAGACCCCCCCCCCCCCTCCCCATGTGTCACACTCAACTGACACAAGCTTGCGACGTGGGTGGATCTCGATCCAAAGCCGGCGAATACACGCTGCCACAAGAGAAGCGTATATACATATATATATATATATATATATATATATACGCTGCATATTTAGTTTATATTATAAACACATAATATGAAGCGTGCATGTGAAGCCGGACAGCCCCGTCTATGTAATATCATGGAGACCCCCCCCCCCCCCCCCCCCCTCCCCCCATGTGTCATACTCAGTAGGCACAAACTTGCGACATGCGCGGATCTCGATCCAAAGCCAGCGAATACACGCTGCCACAAAAGAAGCATATATACATATATATATGCTTATTATATAAAAGAAGCATATATACATATATATACATATATATACATATTATATAATGTCAAGCGGGTATGTGACGCTGCATAGCCCCGTTTTTGTAATATCGTGGAGACCCCCCCCCCCCCCCCCCCCATGTGCCATTACCAACTGACACAAGTGCGACATGCGCGGATCTCGATCCAAAGCCAGCGAATACACGCTGCCACAAGAGAACGAAGCCCTGCGCATGGAATTCGTATTCCTGCTCCGAGCTTAAGCTAAGAACCAGATATGACCGCAAAGGGCCTTGCCACAGTTTAAAACAATTTTTGGGGGTACGCAATAGCGGCCGGCACGGGAGAGCAGCACTGAGGTCGTCACCGCACCCTTTAGCCTAGAAGTGTACTTTCCGCCTGACTTCGAAACTATAACGTGAATTTGGTTCTCTGACCTGTTCTGACCTGCATTTTCATGCCACCGCTGCATCCATGCCAGGAACACTGTCCTCTCCCGTACCTGGCGCACATTCACTTTTCCCAGTACACCATTATTGACACATACTCGCTGGCCTACGAAGGGCCCTACAGACCCCGCTTACCTACCGCAAGCCACTCCCGGCGCGTGCCAAAATTGTCAAGAGGGCACACTGGTCATACAGTTCAGCGCAGCAGAGGGGCATCCAGTTATGTGTGTGTCGGATGAGGTGGACGTTTTACAGCATTGGGTGAGTGGACAGGGATGGGATGCACAAGGAGAGTGGGGACATAACAGCAGCCACATGGCGCCATTGCGTATGCGCTCGGATGCGCCTGCCCACGCAGCGGGTGCGCAGCAGGGTGCCCTCCCCCATGGGCGATGGCCCATGGTGGCACCGCGGCTTTAAAGGCCTCAAGGAGCGGCCGGAAGCAAGCGCGCGCCGTACAATCGACCCACCAGCAGCAGCATTCCATAATCATCAGGGGGGCTCTCGTGTGCTGGTTTCCCTGTGGTGTAATGGCGCAGACCCGCCCACGTTGAATGCGAGCTGTATGGGCAGAGCGCAGGCCTGGAGTGGAGGTTGAACCACCGGGGTGTTGGGACACAGTAACCCACAAATGGCTCGGTGTGGGTTGCAGGGCTGCTGCGGACTGGCAGCCATGGGAAAGTGGGGCAGCTGACGGGTCGACCCAGCCTGTGCAACATCCCCGGCTGAAATCCTAGGCAGGCCCTGGGGAATGAATGACACAAGTGTAGCGCGACCTTGATACTGTGAGCAGTGAAGATGAGGGCGGCCGGGGGGTGGGGGGGGGGGAGGCCCCTGCAGGGCATTTACTCTGCGGGCGGTGTTTAGTTAGGGGCACCGTCTGCTGCCTGCAATCGGCTCCGAGCTGGGTGCTGCTGGGTGGGATGGAGGTTAGGTCCCTCATCCATTACCATTAAGACTGCCAAGTGCTTCAAGCGCAGACACTGGAAGATAGGTGGGTTCAGGCGGATAAGGCGGCGGCCTTGATGTGACGGAGCGATGACTGTGTTCTGGGGGCGGAGGCCTGGGAGGGATTTTTTACAACGGCCGCCCCGTCAGGCGGAAGGGTCGGCCGGGCTGGGATCTGAGCCCTTCGGGCCGGGCGTTTACTTGCCGGCCACCTTGGCCAGGAAGCCGTCGATGTTCTCCATCAGCTCCGCGCGGTCGGGTCCGAAGAGCAGGTACCGGTAGATGAACCAGCCCGTGACCAGCAGGCCGACGAGCTCGAAGAAGTCGCCGATGATGGGCAGCTTGTCGAGTGCGCCAACCACGCCGGAGGCAGCCCAGACACCCACGAAACCGGCGACGGTTAGCGCGATAGCGGCGGGCTTCTCCTCCGTCGCCTCCCACTTGGCCTTGAGGTCGTTCACGGTGGCGCTGGCCTTGGCGGCGAGCTCCTCCGTGTCGAGGGGCTCCTGCGACGCGCGCACGGGCGCGAGGGCGCGGCGGGCGCGCAGGGGACGCAGCGCGGGGGCGGACAGGCCGGCAGCGGGGCGCGCGCGAAGAGCCGACACGCTGGCGGGGCGGGCGGACAGGCTGGCAGCGGACATCGCCATGGCGGCCATAGTGGCGGAGTGCAAGCTAGCGAAGCAGGTGGCGGAGGTGGGGGTGGCGGGGGGTTGGCGCGGGTAGTGTTTGACTGGGGTCGTGGGAAGTAGTCCGACACACCCGGAGTAGGATCGGTTTAGGGTTGCAGTAGCAGTCGGATCGTGGCGAGCGATCGCTCGTGGATCACAACGCACGCGGCGCGACGGTGACTACGAAGCAATCCCACCACCTACAGTACTTCAGTGGCCTGCACGCTCTCAAAAACATCGCCTTGTTCAAACGCTGTCCAAAAGCAAAATCACTGCGGCGCTTTCATGGCCAGAAATGTCGAATGAAACAGAGTACTCTGCGGATTCTAGAAAGCGAATCTCTTAGAATCCCAGGATACGACGAATATCTGCCATGAATCCGTCATTGGCGGGTGGTGACCGGCGCAGATATATTATTAGCAATTGAATGATGCTGGCATTCCACGTGCCACTGTTGGCGGCCGAAATACTGCTTCTCGGTACTGATACAACTACAATAGCTGGCACCCTCGTATCAACTCATGCATAGTTGGACATAAATTTGTCCAAACATGACAGTCAGCAACACTTCGCCCCGTACGAGAGCGCTGCTGATCTGCGTTTTTAACATAATTTATAAAAGAAAAATGCTTTCATCCGCCCTCCACCCTTCCTCCTTCGGTCCTTCCCCTTCCCGGCCCCCACCATCCCAACCCTCCAGCATCCCCGCCATATCCCGCCCCGCCGTCCCGGAAATCTATGTATTTCCCGCTGCCGCATAGAATTACAGGTAGTATTTAAAATACTACACGGATTGTACCGTCCCTTGAGTTCTTGGTTTACTACCTCGGTACATACAGTACTGCCAGACGCACTTCCGAGATAACAGCGGCGCGGCGCACAGCTCGACTTCCAGCGCGGCAGGCACTAGGCAGTGTGCTGACTCCTTGCCTGCTGTCGTTTAGCTCTATCGACGGCAGCCCGCCAGGAGCTGTATAGGTGGAGCCACTCGAGTAAGAGTGAGCGGCCATATACGGTGCGCAAGCCAAAGCCAATTCCTCCAGCGGCCGCTCCACCTGTAGCGGCACCTCCTGCGGCAACACCTGCACAAGCACCTGCGGCGATGCTGTCTCGCCAAGCTGCGCGGGTGAGGAACTGCCGTCACCAGCATGCATCGATGACAGTGAGTCATCTTTAGAAGAGAATTGACGTTATTAATACTAGTAGTACGCGAAACCACGAATAACGGATGTTGCGAGTCTAGATACCGCCAGTCAAGCAGTCGCTAAAGGATTTATTCCCGTTGAGGGAGCTGTAAGTTTGAATTACGCGGCACACAGCTGGCTGCGCGTAAACTCCAGCAATAGAGCACTTCGCACACACCTAACAACATATACTGTACATGTATGTCCACCCCCTCTCCCTGAACGCATAAAAATCTGTGGTATATGCTGTCGGTGGTTTGGATAAATTGGGGGCGGCTTCTATAAAATACGAAATAATAGGGATAGATAAGCAGGGAATAGGGTACTCGCATTGAAATATTATGTGCGGCAGCGAGGACCGTTCCCTTGCACGTGTCACACTACCGCCACGACGCAAGGTTCAAGGAGTATGGGGACTCAAATTAAACAATGTCGAGCAGTCAGGCAGCGATAGTGAGCCTGGGCACTTGCAGAAACACAGGGTCGGCGGCCAGAACAAAGTTGAATGGGATGCCTTACATCCGAACTGCTCCTGTGACATGCCTCACGCACTGCACAGAAGTCGCTACTGTACTCTCTATACATACAGCATTCTGGGATAAATATGCTATGAACAACTATGTATATAGCTATATACAAATAATTATATACATGAATGTGATCCTACGGCATTGCTCCGCGGAGATCATGCCATGGGAAGCCAATACTGCATGGACGCGGGCAGAAGACATTCCCTGCCTACACCGGATGACAATACACATCTGCCTGTTGGATCTTGAAACGAAGGAAGCTATGTCATTATGTCACAATCGCATCGCAGGCTGTCTGAGCATTCGATTGCCATGGTGCCATCAGGGTCAGTGAGGCCAAAGGGCAGGCAAAAGAGCGCGCCAGGGTCGCAGTCGATGGAAGTGAAGGGCATCAGTGTCTCGCTCTTGAGCTCGCACCACGCCTGGCATGCGTCCTCCGGCTCAGTGACGCCCTCCAGGCACGGGATGATGGTGTCCGACCACTCGGACGGCGGCACGTGGTCGCTGCAGCAGCAGGCGTTGTCTTTGTAGCGGTCCAAAATATGGAGGCTGCTGCAGTAGGGAGCCTGAAACTGCCTGGATGAATCCAGCAGCAACCCGCCGCTGTGGTTTTCCAAAGCACAATTAACCATGCAGTCCGCATTGCAGTAGTAGTCGTACTCTGACGTGTCGGATACGCACGCCTCGGTGAAGGTGGTGTCCTCGCCCCATTCACCTGGGTTTGCAGCATTTTGAGCAACGGAAAACACAGTCAGTGGCTGGCCAAAGCTCGCACGTCCTTCGCAGGAGAGACGGCCAAACGTTGCCAGCCGTACCAGGTGTTGATGTTGGTGTTGATGTCGGTTCCACACTTAGCTCGGGTTGAGGGCTGGGCAACGGAGGCAGAGTGAGCGGCGGTTGCGTGACTGCACACGGGCGAACACACAGTCCCGTCAATCAGAATCAAATACATCGTTTTGAACACTTTTGATATAACAGCAACCGCACACCGTGATGCAGTCATAGCCACACTATGGAGGGTGGCTGCGGCAAACGTACTCGCTGGGTACGTAAGGTTCTCTGCAAGCTGTGGGACCTCAGGAATCGGCATGGAGGTTAACGGGCTATCCGGGAGTGAAGTACCTTCGGGGGAGACGGGAAAAGGCAATAAATATGAATGTCAGCAAATAAACTGTAGCTGCAATGAATAATTCGACATGAGGTGACACAGCCAGTCCAGGCCTCACCCTCAGCGGGAGGAGATGTATTATCACTTTCTGGCAGCGCACTGTTATCCCTGGAATCTGTTGCGCAACCAGATCGGAAAGTTAGCACGTCGTATCTTTCAATCACGCACACGTTGGCTGGGACTGAGCACAGCGGCACCGACGTGGATATTGTCGGCCCCGGCCGTACGTCTTACCCGTGGGTAAACTAGCTCCCGAGTCGACACCCGCCGGTGGTGGCGCAGAGTCCGTTCCTTGGAAGTTGGCATCTTGCGGACCCGGCGGCGCTGGGGGTGGCTTCCTCTCGCGCCGGGTATGAGCAGCACGCAGACGACTGCCACGACGCCCCCGACGAAAAGAACGGCGAGCAGCGGGACCCAGAGCTTAAGGCCCGGCGCGCAGCAGCTAGGGTCGGCCCCCTCCGTCCCCTTGCCGGCGGCTTCTTCCGACTTCGCAAGCACCTAGCCATGGCACACGGAAGGGGGCTATCAGCGCGATGATGTGAGGCTGCTCCTCCAACGGCGCTGTGAAATGCGATATTGAAAGCAGCAGGAAATAATTATAAGTATTAGGTAAAATAAATGGGCACAATATGAAGACGTAAAGATGTGAAGTGACATGTGGTAAACTCGACCAGCAGCCTATTGATAAGCGCTGAGCACGCACTCCCTCAGTCGCTGCCTGCGACGAATACCTGTTTCCCAGTGCTGTTCTTCCCGACCTCGATGTCCACTAGCACCTCGTTGCCTTTGCCCACATCTGCCTGCGGATGGTGCACAACGTGGAGAGGCGTGAGCTGCTTTTTTTCCGCGAGTTGTTACTATGTGGGGGCGAAGTGAAACGCCACAGACGCAGCTACTCTTTCCGAAAGCCCATGGTGCCCGAAGACCTTGCCAGCAGACATGGAGCGGGCGGTCACCATCGCGACACCCCAGCACTCGGTTCCCACAGGCAAACTTTCGGTCCTTGACGAGCCTGCAATGTGCGGCGGCTGTCTGCGGCCGATACCCAGGTAGCCGGATCTGCAATCTCCGCCGGTCAAGTGCCCAAAACGCAGCGCGCGCCGAGCACCGGCGACACAGACGTCGGCACGCCGCCCGAGACACCAACTGTCGATAATTTCGGCGGTAGCGCCAGGTTGCTGTCCCGTCACGCAGAATGAGCGCTTTACAAGCGCTTCACCGCCGCTGTTCAGTTGCGGGTGGAGACCGAGTTTGTCACGGGCAGGAGGTGGTGGGTGACTCGGTTGTTTTGCAGCAACTTTACCCCCGCGGCGCGGTGTCGATACAAGCAGCAGTAGCGGCAGGTAACCCCGCGGCGCTGATGACCTACGACGGGCGTTCGCTGGGCCGCCGCCACCTGTCATCCGCGCGCGCCCGGCCGTCTGACGGTGCTGCGACGACTTCTAATGAGTACCCGTCGTAATCCTTAGTCGTAGTAGCGACTGAAGAAAGGATTAGGATCGTAGTTACCCGTGTGCATGAGTCGCTACAGAAGGCCATAAACAAACAAATCCGCCGCATTGTAAACAAGGATTATACCAGATTTACAAGGATTGTACAGTACCAGCAGATTATTTAATATTACCGATTGCCACAGCAACCATATACTGCATATAATATTCGCTGCCTGGTCGCCACTAATAATATGGGACGCGGGGCGTAACCAATTACAGTGATCATTTGCTTGATGACTATAAGGGTCGAAGGATAGAAGACGCTGGCGTAACGCGTGACGCAGCAAATACTGCGATATGATTGGCTGCGAAGTTTACGCTCTCAGCTAAATCGATCACCGAATATACCTGAGAGGATAGAAGACGCTCGTGCGACTCCCTGTCACGCGTCACGCGGGCCGGGGGTTCCGTGCTACCGCGACCCGGTCAACAGCGGCATTGCGAGCCGAATCCACCCCCGATTGGCCACTGCCCACTGCCACCTGACTCACCCCCGCCGCCGCTACCCGTTACCCGCTGATACAGGGTAGTCACTATGTCCTCTTGTGGCACAGGGGATGGTAGTTCCGCACGCGCTTAGCGGCACCAACGGCGGTCGGCCGAGAAGGGTGCCCGCGCCTCCGGTTCCCTAGACGCTGATCCTCGCCCCCTGTCCTCTCAGTTCACCGCCGCCTAGACGCAGCATACGACCCGGCAAAACCGGGGGCGCGCGGCGAGGGTACTACGGGTGGGGTCATACTGCCCGAACATGGCGGCGGTGGCTGTGGATCTTGCGCATTGTGCGACGCAAAGCCGCGCCGCGGGGTCATACGGGTACAGGCGTTACGCGTAACGTTTTTTTGGGACTTTTTCCATTTCGAATTTTGCCCCAAAAAGTATCCGTTACGGTTTGTGACGAGTATTCCGGAATACTCGTCACGCCGGGAAGTGACGCTCCGGTGACGCCTCGATCGACGTGGCACGTTCTGGTGCGAGTATTTAGCGTTACGCGTTACGCAAGCGTCTTCTATCCTTCGACCCTAACCGAGCGTCGCCTACCCAGGGCTTTCCGTATTGATCTAAACTAGTTTATGGGGTTTCCCTCCTTGACCTAACCGCTTGTTAGCTACAAGTGCTGCTCAGTGGTACGGGAACTAGGCATCTGTTGTTGCGCCCTTTCAGGTGCAGCACGAGTAGACATAAAAGCAGCCAGAACAGCTGAGCCTGCCATCTTCCAGTTTTCGCTGCGGTCCACGCAGCGATGTAAAAACTGTCTCGTATCCAGTTGCGAGCAAGGTCACCCCAGGTTGTTCAAGACCACACCCGGCTCACCACCCGAGTGTGATATTCTCGTCCGTACGTCCGTGCGTTACCATGCCAGATGGAGAAGAACCCGTCGCCGAGCCGACGTTGGAGTCGCTGAACGCAGATATGACGGCCCAGTCTTCATTACTGCGAGAGTTGGCTACAACTGTGGCTCAATTGACGGCTCGTGATCGCGTTGTTGATGGGGAAGGGGCACATGGCTCCGGCTCCGGGCAGCGCTTCACGGGACAACCGACAGGCAGCGGGGGAGCCGCAGAGCGCCCCGACTTGCTAGAGCTAGCCCAGAGCGGCCGTGTCGGAGCAAAATCCGTGAGTGCCGAGGATGACTACCTCGCGGTGCCAGAGCTACTGCAGAGAGCAGAGTCTGGTTACGAGGCCGTTCGACCGGTCAGCCGAGTGCCTGGACTCTTCCCCCTGAGCACCGACCTAACGAACGAGTACCTCAAGCAGGACGACCGGCGTCTGCCGGCCCAGGAGGAGTACTTGTGGATGTCGTGTTTCGGGGCCCACATGGCCGCACTTTTCGTGGCTCTCGACGAGCTGCTACCTTACGTCCCTGCCGCTAACCAGGACTTCACCCCCTACTTCGCGAGAGCTCGGAATCACGCCGAGGCCATCGACAAGGCGTTTCGTTTTCGTTTGGTTTTCCTGCGGAGGCTAAATGAGATCAAGCGTGTGCACGGTGACCAAGGTGTTCTGGACGTGCTGCGAGCCCAGCATTTTCAGCCTGCTTCGGAGCATCTGGGTTCCGCGATTTTTGGGGACCTCATGAAGGACTACGAGCGTCGTGTCTTCGAGGCAACCGTTGCCAGCAGCGCAAAGGCAACCGCTACTGCCCGAGTGGCAGCTGCAGCTGCGGGTCGCGGGCGTGGGCGAGGACGTGGCGGCGGGCGTGGACGTGGCCGCGAAGGTGAGCACGAGTGACGGTGTAGGGCGCCTTTCGTCGGAGCTGTTGGAGCTTTGCGAGGCCACCTTTCGGTGACCGCCGCAAGACGCACCCTTGCAGCGCAACGGCGAGATGAGCGCCTTGTGTCAGGACCTGACCCCCCCACCTGACAGACTTCATTTAGACCTTACTCGGTGCGGCGCTTCTTACAGCTACAGCCGAGTGCGGCTCAACCATCCGCACACCTGCACATGGCGGCTCAACCAACCGCTTTTCTTACTACCCCATCTCTGCGTCCGTCGGTTGTTACACTACGTGTCACAACTGGTTCGCAAAGACCAAGTTTCGCGCGTGTACGTTATGCACGGGACAGGCGCTACGAGCGCGAAGGGCGCGCGGGGTGGCCCTCTTACCTGAACCTAGCCCCGCAAACCCGTACAGAAGCTACTGCAAACCCGTCCAGCAGCTACCGGCCAACCGCCGGGAACCTAACCGCTGCTGCCGAGTACTTTGCGAACAGTAGTCGTACCGGTGGAACTCTGTCGGTAAAACGACGCACGTACGTAATTGACGAGTCCGCAGATGTCGCTCCGTGGGCTGCGTCACTGCGATCCCGGCTGCAGGACGCGTTCGGCTCGGACGAGCTGGGCCAGCGAACGCTCGACCTGCTCTCCAGCTCCCTCAGCGCTCAGACACTCAAGAGCTACGCCGGCAGACTGTCTCAGTTCGCGGAGTTCTGCCACGACTCTGAAAACATCAGTCCGCTGGAGGCGACTACCGCTACTGTCGTTCGGTATGTTCCTGGATCGGGGAGCGAGGGCACATCGCAGCTAAGTCGCTGCAACCCTACCTTTCTGCAATCAACACGTTCTTCGAGCTGCACAACCTCGTCCCAATCGCCAAGGACAGTCTGCACCTAACTTCAGCAAGGCGTGGGCTGATGCTGCGTCAGCGCCGGCTGGACGCTGCCCCTTTGCGTGTCCCTTTGCATGCGGATGTAGCCTACCGCTTCGAAACAAAGGCCGAGCTAATTGTGTCTGCTCCTTACCCAGAGTACCACCTCGACTTCCGAGCTCTCTTGGCCTCGGTTGTCAACTTCATGTTCTTTGCCAGGGGCCTTACTGTCGAGTGCGAGATGTGCATGTCGACACCTACAACATCACCTTGCAAGCGTACCGCGAGAAGGGTCGCGCTGGCCGACGGGGACCCGACGACCTGCGCGTACTTCTCCTTCCGGTGTCCGAGCACCCTCGAGTGGCACGTCTCTTGCACCACTTCATCGACAACGTCCAATCTGCCCCCCTGGTTACTGTTGGCTTGGCTGCATCAAACTTCTGGGCTGTCACTGCGGCCGAGCAGTCAAAACCTTGGACTGCGGCTACAATGTCAGACTGGCTGTCTGCAGCCATCGGTCTAGTCAACGCTGCCCCCCCTACTGGCACTTACTGGACTTCACACAGTCTTCGCAAGGGCGCAGCCTCTGCAGCGAATGCCATCGGAGTGCCATTGTCCCACATTCGCTACCAAGGCGGTTGGGCCACTAACTCTGACGTCGTTCTGGACTACATCGACCCCAACGTTCTTCCTTCACCTGGCGCATGGTTCTTCTTTGGACACATCGCCCCCCTCCGCCACTTCCAAGTCCAACAGGACTCCGCAGCGGTGGCCTTCCCAATGCCTCCTTCATGACTTGGCGCTACCTCTTCTCCGTCAATCCACCGCTCTCTCCGTTCGCTCAAGACTGGCAAAACCAGACTCAACTTTGAAATGATCTAAACTAGTTTATGGGGTTTCCCTCCTTGACCTAACCGCTTTTTAGCTACAAGTGTTGCTCAGTGGTACGGGAACTAGGCATCTGTTGTTGCGCCCTTTCAGGTGCAGCACGGGTAGACATAAAAGCAGCCAGAACAGCTGAGCCTGCCATCTTCCAGTTTTCGCTGCGTTCCACGCAGCGCCCTCGCTCCTTGACTCCGTTTTCCCTCCACGCTTTCGCTAAACCATCATGCCAATTTCGGCTCTTGACCGTGTAAAACAGCCTGCGCGACCTTTTTGGCAAAACCATACTCAACTTTGAAACTGCCTAAACGGCCGTCGTCGAGACGCTGCAAGGGTTTCACTGGTGCCAGTCCTGTCCCGGGGGCGAAAAAAAAACAAAAAAACAGTGATCAGTACTTAACTGAGGTTGGTCAGACAAACCGAGTGGCGCGGGCAATTCGCGCCGCTACTCATAAAATGCCTTCGTCTGCCGGCTGTCGCTGGAATTTAGCACGACGCCCGGACTTTCTAGGAGTGTCCGAAGGTTCTAGAGTTGCGGCGGCTGCTGCCAGCTGACCGTCGACAGCTCCGGACCTCGCCCCCTAGCCATGAACCTTTCAACACTACTTAAGTGGTGCTCGAGGTGCCACTACGTTACGCTCATCCCTGTTGTTGTAGCGCTTCTCGCACAACAGCAATCGCACTGCGCACTGCGCTGTGAGGGTCGGAGCATCTAGCTACCGCCTTACACAGTACGACGACGTTGCTCGCGTGGCATTCGCCCAGCTCAATATTCCCGGCAACGACGACAAATATTAAGGCAAAGACCCTGCGGCGAGCACTGGTACTTGTCCCCGTCCCCCTTTCAAATGCGCGCTTCGCCGAGCCGGAGGCCTTGGGGGCGAATTCAGCGGCTTTGCTGCGCGACTCGCTCGCCCGTGACCCAAAGCGGCCTAACGGTACCATCCCGTCGGAGCCACGCGCGCGCCCGCCCCAGGCGTTGCAGCGAAGCGCTCACCGCTAGACGACCCGCTCTTCGCGCCGGTGATGTTTGTATGTATGTTTGTATGTTCGCCCTCTCGTCCTCCAACGGCAACTGCCGAAAGTGTGAGGATAAGGCCCCCCTCATTGCGCCCGGCTTCGCGATTCAGCCGGCATCCGGCCTGTCTATGACGCCGGATTTTTACGACATTGCGGCTGACGAGACGAGCCGCATCTTGACCGAGAAGCGGCCATGGGCCACGCTTGACCAGTACCGCTCGCTGTACCGCTCTGGCTTCCACGATGATGTTGTCGCTCACGCGGCCCTCAGCGAGGCGGCAGCGGTGATTCAAGGAGCGGCTAGCCATGAGGTCCCCCCTAGTGCGGCGGACATTGATTGGCATCTTGAAGGCGGCAATCGCGGCCTGCGGCGCCAGCAACCAACACCGCCGCGACTTCCTCGCCTACCTACGCCTCAAGGCGGCGGGCGATGCGGACTAACCATGCGGACGCATGGAACAAGACGCTCGCCAAGATTACACGCGCTCGCCTCCTCCGGCCCGGTTCCTACGGTTCGCCGGCAGTGGCAGCGCTCCGAGAAGAGCTTCTCCAACAACAAGCCGACGACTACACCGTCACCGCCGCGGCGAAGGCGGCCGTCGACGACCAACGCTTCGGCGGTGCCCTCACCGACGACGAGCCCGCCCCCAAGCCCCGCCGCCGTCCCGCCCGCGGCCCGCCACCCCCGGGCTCCGGCCCCCGGAATAGGACCCCAATAAGCACCCCAAGCCCAAGCCCAAGCCCGCCAAGATCGACGAATGACTGGAATTTTCATTTCAATTTTGAATTGAAATTATAAGTTCATTTTCGACGATTGACTGCGCGGCCCGCTGTCCCGGTTCCTCGCCACACGTGTACTTTCGTCCAGCGCCACAGAGTGCAGAAGCGGTGGCGTGAATAATGGTGGCGAATTGAGGCGAGCGGACGCGTGCTGCAGTGGATATACGGGCGGACGTGGCGGTCCCTTTGACCGTCGGCGCTTCCCGCATCCCCCGTTCTACCGCGGCGTCTCCATGCTACATGACGACGCTACGGGTGCGCAGCTCCGGTGCTGCTGGACCGAGGAGAACTCAAGACTAGTCCGCGTCGGAGTCTTAAAGCCTGGGGTAGCGCGTCGCTACGTGTCGAGAGTTTTCCTGGTTCCTAAGCCGGGCTGCAATAATTGGCGCCCTGTGATCGACCTGCGCCAGCTCAACCTCAACTGCATAGTCTACAACCCATGCGGTTCGAGACGCTCCGGCGCATGCGGTACCTAGCGTGATGAGGTGACTAGGCGTTCTCTTTCGACATGCAGGACGGCCACTACACCCTAGGGCTGGGGCATGAGGACGTCCGGGACTATTTCACGATCAACACACGCGGCACCCTATGGCGCTTCGCCGCGCTACCTATGGGATGGGCCCTCAATCTTCCTCCGCCAACCGGACTTCGCGGCCTACGCGCGGTCCGCCCGCCCCTCGCTGCGACGCTTGCTTCGTCGCAAGGCGCACGGGGTCTGCCTTGATTCTGCCCTGCGTCGATGTTTTCAGGTTCCTAGCCCATTTCCGCGAGATGGCGCTCCTACGACTACGCGCGATGGTGGACTCCATGAGGGGGCGCTTTGGCCTCGCGCGCCACGTAACCAAGGCCCACCCCGAGCGTGCCCAGCGTCTCCAACACTTGATGAGGCCAGAGATCGACCTGGCCGAGATGCGTTTCTACGCCCCTCCCGACAAGCTCCGCCGAGTGGCCGCGCTCGCCCGCGACCTGCTTTGCCGCACCGCCCCCCGCCGCCGCCGCCTAGTGCCCGCGCGCTTGCTCGCCGCGTTGGCGGGGAAGGGGCAGTTTTTTACCTTGCTATCCCGCCGGCGCGTTTCTTCCTCCGGGAGGCGCACAACGTCCTAGGCTCATGATCGGCGCGTGGGGCGGGGACGTGAAACATACGCGTCAATTGATACGCGATATGGATGAGTGATGGCGCGATGGGCCGACTCGGCACAATGGCGCCCCGATTTTGCGGCCCGTGGAGTCATGCTACGTACACACCGACTCCAGCTAGTGCGGCCGGGGTGCGGTGCTGAACGAGCGCGCGGAGGCGCGCGGATTCTGGTACGAGGAGGACCGGCGGCGGCAGCACATCACATGGAATTGAAAGCAGCGGTGCGTCTCGCGGTGCATGCCTTTCTTCCTCGCATTGTCGGCCGCAATTAATGTATTGTTTCACGAGGATAACCAGGCGGTATTCCAAGAGCTCTCCAGCCTTACGTCCCGTTCCTCGGTACTTATGGCGGAGTTACGGATCTATGGTAGTTACTAGATGCACACGACATCCGGTTCCGAGTTCGGCACATCCGCGATTCCGCGGCGAACTGCTCGTGGGCGGACATTGCGTCACGCGTGGTGGACGAGTTGGATTGGGCGATCAATCCTCGTATTTTCCGGTACATCGACATGTTGCTTGTGGGGGTCGGCACACGATCGTGGACCATGGAGAACGCCCAGGTACCCCGGTACAACTCGGTGGTGGGAGTAAGGAACGGCAAGGATCGGCAAGGAGTAAGGATCGGACGTGGGACTCTCGTATCGAGGTGGTCGATTCCCTCTCCCTACCGGACGACAAGTGGCGCCGCGAGGTGAACTTGTGCAATCCCCCCTTCACATAATTATAGGGTTTGCGAA
This sequence comes from Tetraselmis striata, assembly GCA_006384855.1. Taxonomy (NCBI): domain Eukaryota; kingdom Viridiplantae; phylum Chlorophyta; class Chlorodendrophyceae; order Chlorodendrales; family Chlorodendraceae; genus Tetraselmis; species Tetraselmis striata. The sequence goes on from VCJN01002435.1 coordinate 136,671, forward strand.
TTCGATCCACATGCCCATGCGCGGCTACACCGAGGCCGTGCGCGTGTGCATGCATAGCATGTTACTCAGGGTCGTCACAGCACGGAAATGCCTCGATAGCGCGATACACCTAATATTGCCACGCGGTAGCCGTTGCCGTCGATTGACACTTTCGTTTAGGCAAAAGCACGGCTTCTGGCGCTTGCGCTTCAAAACCACAAATTGCGAAACTCGTGTGCATAAGAAGGCAGCCATGGGACACCTCTGCGCCCGTACTCATACCACATCACCCTTGGTATTATCACTACTCACTATACACGCGGGGCATTGAAATTGGGTCATTCGCGGCCTAGACCTAGCCCTACGTGTCGATGAAGATGGTTCATGGGCAAAATGATGGACAAAATGCGGTCGTGATCGTTGCGCGCGCATGCGGTAGAGGGTTCTCGCGGCCTCCTTGCCGTCGAGCAAAGCGTTGCTATAGTAGTGCAACATGGCCGCATGCTCATAGCGCGCCATGGTGAGGCCAGTGGGACGGCAATGGCGTGAAGCTTTACTGCGTCGATGCTACTCAAAATAATGTTGTGAAACGGGGGATCCGGCATAGCGGCCGTGGGCATCGCTCAATAAGGGGGGACATGTGCCAAGTATGAGAAGTCCGTGCATGAGTACACGCAACATACTGTCCCGCCACCGTGTATCAAGTTTTGAGATCCACTTTGCGGAAAGCTACACGCCGATGTGTTGACCACATGCTGTCACAGACGTCAAATTTTGACCTATTATTTCAAGGAAAATCGAAGAAGTTCCTAAATAAATGACCTCGGACAACTGTGTTGGAGGAGGACAAAGTGTAGCCGCCCCGCTCACGTAGATTTTAGTGGTATTTTATATAATAATATTATATAAATTTATTGGTATTTATATAACAATTTTCTGACGTTTTCTCGGAACGTATTGAGCGATACCGTGGCTTTGAGAGCTGCGCCACAAGGCAACACTGTAATGGCGATGGTATCACGCCATGGCGTGGCTGCAATACGGGCGCACACCACTGTGGCCCCACCCCACCAAAAAAATACGTATTACCCTATATATGGTACCCTAGCCTCTTTTTTGGCATGTTTCCTCGCCCACCCATGGCCATCCCACCATGCAATGGTCTATGCAGCATGCGCGGCGATATGTGCGGGGCACTAACCTCCTGTTGTTGTGGGGGTAGTACTAGAAATTAACGGTCTATAAACACTTGTGTAGGACTCACACTTGTTAGGGCTAAAAGGCTTGCTTACACTGTACGGTGATATAACGGCGGAGCATAAATGTGCAGCATCCCGGGATTTCAGGTCATAAACCCTATATTCAGCTGCCCTAACATTCGTAAGCTCGGATTCGGCGAGAAAGGGGCCTGGGACTTATGTGGAGGGGTGTAGTATACCGACAGCCCGCGCGCGAATAATATTATTTTCCGCCGCGCGGGCGGTGCTGGCGGTATCACGCGTGGCGGCGCGAGTGACTGGTAGTCGCTATTATTGTTAACATAATAGCAAGGATTATTGTACCTGTAGCGGTTTTGGTGATTTCCGATATCGCCTTCTGCTGCTAGCTCATGCAATTATTGTAGCGGTTCTTAAAAACGCGCTACCCTTACGTTCAATAGATGCATGTATCGACGGTTGAATTGATGACGATGACTGCAGGGGAATTTAAAACCTAGAAAACCTGCAAGACCTTTGTGGTATAAGTGGTAGCACCACCCCGTGCCCGATGATGGTGTCGTCTCGCCTGCCAGCATGCCGCGCGCCAGCAGCAGCAGCAGCCTAATGCGCGCACGAACACGTCGTTGACGCTCTCCCTGTAACCAAAAAGATTTAAAAAAAAACACACCCACGCCTAGCTTTCAGCGATGACACACAGCGGACCACTGCGCGCCATTCGGGTGCCGGTAGCGAGTTCGTGCGCTAGCTTGTGCCGCACAGCCCTTTGCAAGCAAACAGCATAGCCACGCAAGCTGGGGCGTTTAATTGCAGACCCAAAGCGAGAGCCTGCGCGCAGTGTGACGTCCGCGGCTTTGCTGCCGCCGCTGCCCACGTATACATTTATATCAGCGACCCGCACTGCCGATCCCGCACCCCGCACCGCCCGCGTTGCGTCTTGCCGCGCGGCGCAGCCGCCATGGCCACGCTGTCCGCGATAAAGGCGCAGTCCAAGGCGCGGGACATCGAGGAGAGGCGGGCGCTGGAGCGCAAGCGCAACGTGATGGTGCTCGTCATGCGCCACCTGGCGGACCACGGCTACGTGGAGAGCTACGAGCGGCTGTGCAGCGAGGCCAACCTCTCCCTGGACAGGGTGCGCGCCTTCGCCCTTTGTACGCGCAGCTGGGGTCAGACTAAAGGAGCTACCACAGGGGGCACCATGCTGGGCACTGGCTGCCCCTCCAGACCACCACAATACTCAGTCCTTCTGCCGACACGTAAATATACCTGTCTAGCGCCCAATCCATCCCTTCGCTGCTCACTCGGGCAGTGATGCTTCGGCCCAGGTACGGCAATCCAGACAGAGAAGTACCAGTATAGTGGTGGGCTCGTTCGCAGCTCTGCCTGCCAGGGGCGGCGCAACCTGAGCATGCACTGCGGCAGAGAGGGCGCTGCGAGCGTTTTCCTAGCATGGTGGTAAGGCTAGGAGACAGGCCCGGCTGTGAGCGTTGGACGGGTGTTTGTGCTGATGAGCGGGGGCTTGGGCCATGCTGGTCAGGTGGACGTGGCGGACAACGTGGACCTCGGCACCATCCTCATGGAGTACGAGGAGGGGTATGAGCTGAAGTTTGGCCGGAAGCCGAAGATCGTGCGCAAGATGGTTAGAGGCCCGCGGCAGGCGAGGGAGCGGGGGTCGGGTGGCTTTGGGGGGGCTTTGACGTGGCGGGGGATGGCCTGGTGGCGCGCAGGCGGAGGAGGTGGCGGTGGGGGGCGGGGGCGTGCGCGTGGTGCCCTCATCGCGTGGCTCGTCCATCAGCGGCTCTGCCCAGCCCAGCAGCAGGTGAGCCGTCGGCCCGGCTGCCTCGCCATGCCCCAGCCAGCCCGCCTGCCCGCCCGCACCTGATCCCCTGGGCTTGCGCCTGCGCACCGGCGGCTGCGGCACCTGAGCTGCGGGAGCTGGTGCCTGTGGGTGCAGGCCAGCAGGGAAGCCAGTCAGCGGGGCCATGGCGGCTCGACAGCGGCGGGAGTCGGTGCGTAGCCGCTCCAATGCCCCCCCCCCCCCCTTCCAAGCTCTTACCCCGCCTGCACCCCCTCTCCTCTTGCGCTCTTCCCCCCGGCCCCCCGCCCGTCTTCACCCCCCCCCCCCCCCCCCCTCCCCTCCCTCTCCTCCTCTTCTCCTCCGCATCCGGCAGCCTAGCCACATAGGTGCTCACCGACCACTATGCAGTGACGGAGCGCAACTTGCGGGCAGTCTGACAGCGCACTTTGTCATGGCCATCGCAGCACCTCAGCGATCGCACCCTGCATCAGCAGCGTGTCTCGCTGCAGAAGATGCCTGCGGGCTGAGACATATGAGGGGGTGTGGGGATGTACTAAGGAGGGAGGGGAGGGGGGGCGGGGGGGGGCAGTGGGGCGCTGATGGGGCGTGGCGCGTGGCGTGCGGCGACGTTAGGGCGCAGCGGATGCGGAGAAGAAGAAGGAGCAGCTGGCGCGGCGGCGCAGCGCGCAGGACGCGTACCAGGCGCCGGCGGAGCTGGGCGGGCAGCGCGTGGCGGGCGTCGTGGTGGGCGGCGCAGGCGTGGCGGGCGGACCGCCTCCGGCCGGCAGCGGCTTTGACGACCTGGTGAGGCGTCCTCCCCTCCCCCCCCTCCCCCCCCCCCCCCCCCCCCCCCGCATGTGCATATACTCGTCTGAACAGTTTCCCAATTTCCAGTCAAGGTCATGTTAGGCCTGACTGGGGCGTTGCGGCGACCGCGGCGGTGTGGCGGTAGGCGGTGCAGGGCAACAAGAAATCGGTGGTTGCGCGGGAGGGGGACGACGGCAGCGGCGAGGACCCCGACGACTACTTCGACAACCGCGTGCTCAAGCCGCTGCCGGACATGGCTAACGGCGAGATGCGCGACCTCGCGCTCAACGTGCAGCGCGAGATCTACCTACGCAACCCCAACGTCCGGTGCGCGCCGCTCCCCCCCCCCCTGCTCTGCCAACTTTTCACGCGGAGTTGGTGTCCGACCTGATGGGCGACGACTCGCGATCGCCAGCGCCTTGACTGGGCGTACTGTAGTCTTGTCTCCACCGGTACCAGTACGCGTGCGCGGCGCAACATGGAAATTTACAATAATACCGGGCGAAAACAGCCCCCCCCCCCCCCCCCCCCCCCCGGGGTTGACCTGCCTTTGCTCCTGCGTAGCCTATTCCGGGCTGAGGTGCGCATGCCTGCGTGCAGATGGGAGGACATCGCGGGGCTGGAGGGCGCCATCACGCTGATAAAGGAGGCGGTGGTGCAGCCGATCAAGTACCCGCAGTTCTTTCAAGGCCTGCTGGCGCCCTGGAAGGTGCCCCCCCCCCCCCCCCCCCCCCTGATGTAGTTGCCGATGTCCGCACTCGCAATGAGATGGCACCAGCATCATGTCACCCTGAGATGCACCGTGGTTCCATAGACTCGCATATTGCCCGATGCAATCCGAAATTGGTGTGGTAGTTTCACGGCAGTCGTGCTACTGGCTTCCCTCTTGGCCAGCAGTAGGTCCGCGCAGGCAATAATGACCTACTCCCTCGTCACATGCGGCGGACCCCTACACGCCCCATGCTGCGCGCAGGGTGTGCTGCTGTACGGCCCACCCGGCACCGGGAAGACGCTACTCGCCAAAGCGGTGGCCACCGAGTGCCGCACCACCTTCTTCAACATCTCCGCCACCTCCATCATCTCCAAGTGGCGCGGCGACAGCGAGAAGCTGGTGCGCGTTCTGTTTGAGCTGGCGCGCCACCACGCCCCCTCCACCATCTTCATCGACGAGGTGGACAGCCTCATGTCGGCGCGCGGCGGGGAAGGCGAGCACGAGGCGTCGCGCCGCATGAAGACGGAGCTACTCATCCAGATGGACGGGCTGGCCAAGGTGCGCCGCCAGGCTGCTCCCCATGGCGCATGACAGCTTCCGTGGCGTTCCTGACCGGCCGGTACTCTGCGCTTCGTGCTGGTATACTACGGCGTGGGTGCCCACTATATTGAAACGCCGGCATGTTCAGATTATTTGCCAACTTTTTAGCGTTATATGGATACCGTAATATACCGGAAATTGAATAAATGTAATATACTGCCGATAGCGGGAAAGTAAAGTAAAGTCCGCCCCGGGTCATCGGCCGAAGCCGCCCCAGCACTTGACCTCTTGCGCCAACTGCAGTTGTAGGTCTGGCATAGCCCGTGGACCATTGCCTCATTCGAACCCCGAAGGGCTACTGCATCAACCGAGTAAACCCAGGACACGCCGGGCCGATATCGCCGAAATACATCGGCCGGGAGTCGATACCCGGACCTCTCGCGTACGAGACGACCGCTCAACCGAGCGGACAAGGGATGTACGGTGGCTGCTGTACGCGCCGCCCGCACCGGTACCGGCACCGGCAATAAACGACGACACGATACGCGTCGTAATCGTTAACGCAATGTCCTCGTCGGGCATCGGTCCGCATTCCTTTATTTATACTATCTATTCATTGCATTGTATTGACATTTTCCTGCACTGTACGCAATAAATACCCGCTCGAAGAATGTCCTTTGTGCTGTCCGAGATCGGTTCGCAATAAGACTAAGATGTATTTGTCAGTTTTCTTTCAAGACAACCAAATTAGCAAGACCTTTTCGTTTAATACTTGTCCTCCAGTAAAGCCTCAAACACTCCTGTGCTAGGGCAAGGAGGGGAGGCCGAGGGGGCACGATACCTCGGCTTCCCGCCCTTATGTTGGGAGCCGGAAGTCAGTCGCACTTTTTGCATTTCAAATCAAAGGCCGGGGATCGTCACACTCCCTGCCATTCAGTGATGTATATCCGGCTCATTGTTTTACTGCCCCAGTGTCCAACAGCTACGGCATGTCTCATCATCATCATCGAAATCATCATCATATGCCATTGCTGACATTCCCTAAGGGTGGGGTGTTTTGATTCCCAAACAGCCCGAGTGGGGATCAGGCTGCTGACAATCACAGGCATTATTCTGTACCATTCCTCCCCCTCAACCCCAGACGCCAAGGCCCACATCCCGACTGTCCGCTCTGTCGCTACGGAGTGTACATCGTAAGGACAGTGCATAGATCTGATTGCAAGTGGGTGATCGGGAGTCGCCCCTCCCATCTCTCGATTCAACTTGCGCTGCGCCGGTTCCACGATCTGCTATGAATCCGCTCCCCTCAGTGATGATGCCGACGCGGCTGTGCTCGTCGCGTCCGACCCGCATGCAGACGGACGACCTGGTGTTTGTGCTGGCCGCCACAAACCTTCCCTGGGAGCTGGACGTGGCGATGATGCGGCGCCTGGAGAAGCGCATCCTGGTTCCGCTGCCCACAACGTGAGAGTCTTCACCACGACGGCCGGGCGCAAACGCCCCCCCTCCACTTTCTGCTTTGCCGGGGCTTGCCTGTCTCGCTCACCTCTCGCACTGCACACTGTTTCAAGGACCCGACTTCATGCGTGTCTCCAGATGCCATCGACCCCTGGCAATTCACTTGGCCCGTGATCAAATTGCTTGGCAGCGTCATGTCAATCACCCTCTCCGCGAAAGGCGTTGGCTGCCTGAAACAAAGCGCGCTTGCCACTGCACATCATGCTATTGCATTGTGCGGCTGACCGCGTTGCGCTGCTTCGACCTGGCCGGCGTTCACAGAGAGGCGCGGCGAAAGATGTTTGAGAAGCTGCTCACGGGGCGCGGCGCGGGCCTGGACTTTTCCCGCCTGGCAAGCGCCACCGAGGGGTACTCCGGCGCAGACGTGGCACAGGTGCGGCCGGCCAGCGCTCCAGCTACACCTTTCGACAGACTAATGTCGTGCGATTTTGCAAGTACTAGCATGTATATACCACATACTTTTATGTATCACCCCTGCACACCGTACAATTAAATACGGTCCGCGGAGCCCAAAAAAGCAATCAATCGTTTTGCAGCTTCGCGTCGGAATGTTCGTGATGTATACGTGAAATATTTCTTCGTTTGAATAGTTTGTCCCTCTTCGCGGGGGCCTCAAAAGTTATTTATCCGCCGACTTTGTGTTTGTGCACTGCACATATGGTGTGTACTATTGTGAAGATGGGTCTTTTTCACGTGAACTACTGGCAAGACACACATTGCTGCGTTATTTGTGGCCGTGATACACGATACGCAATAGATAGCCGCTCAATACGATTGAAGCAGCAGCTGGTTGGGAGTGTTGACAACGCTGGCAATTGATGTCTTGGGGGCTGCGGCTGCCAACAAGGGGTGCAGAGTGCCCATGCATGGTTGGCTACCACGGGGAGCTCGGGCTGACTCTCGCCGCCGTATGCGCAGGTGGCCAAGGAGGCGGCGATGCGGCCGCTGCGCCGCCTGATGTCGCAGCTGGAGGCGGGCGGTGCGCAACGCAGCGGCGTGGAGGCCAAGTTGGGCGATATCAGCACGGAGGACATCGATGGCGCGCTGCGTGTCACCTCCTCCACCGCCAGCGCCGACTCCGAAAAGTATGACAAGTTCAACAAGCAGTTTGGGCAGGTTCTGAGCTGAGCTGCTAACAATGTGTGGTTTGCTATGTGCGGAGCGCGAGAAAGGACTGTTAATCTTGTTTATCGTACTGCGGCGGGCACGCGAATAATTCAATCGAAAACCGTCGTGTTTCGTCTACGAGATCGGTGATGGCCTGCTTCGCTGCAACCGCGGTAACAGCATTGAGCAGCTGGATACGTTCAGCGCTGCCACCAGCAGTCATCACTATACTGGCAATGACACCCGTTCACCATGCATGGGGAGCTGCAGCCGGATACCATGCATTGATATGCACTGGTTTGTGTTTATTCATTATCAAGACACTGGATTCTGAGCGTGTAGGTTGTGAACAACCAGGCAGGATGATAGATGGGTGGCATGCACACTACGGGTGCTGGCGCGGCGGTAAGAAAGTGTCTTCTGCAGACTTTTGGGGTCCGCCAGGCGATGGCTTTCTTAGTAGTGGGACATCCGTCGCAAGTTCGTGATAACTGTTTTGGGGCTACAAAAAGTTAAAAACGCAGGCGTGTCCTTTGAGGTTCATTTCTTCGTGCCGCGCCGGCAGCACCCGTAGTGCCGCGACTCCTTGCATATCTCTGCACACCAGTATATCTACCTTGTTGAGCTCCTCACTACGCGGATGCAATCATGTCTTATGCCTATGTCTGCTGTTTATTATTATATTATTGAGCGTTGTCGCTGTTGCTGATAACGGAGCATTTTTTTAGATAGATAGAAAGATATTTAGATAGATATATGTACAGACGCACCTACCCATGCCGACGCATGCTGAGCGCACGCGCGCAGGGGGATTGCTTCTTTGAAGACGGGAAACAGTTATAACAAAATCATGGGCTTATTATGGCGCATTAGCTGATGATGTGCTGCTGCTTTGTCCCACCTCCGGGACATGTTGGGCAATTACAGTGAAACCCTTGGCTTTGCAGCATGTCTATACGATGTGCTACTGCAAATGGCGATGAGAAAGTTAGATAACCTTTACGTTCTGAAGCGTCATATGTAACTAACAGAATATTAGTAACCGCTGCCACAGTGGGGCTATCTGTTATAGCAGCGACTATCGTAGTAACGAATCCACCGCCAAAAGCACTGGGGACTCAGGATTATACTGTATTATTATGGTCGCTATGGTCACTATTTAATAGGCGGAGGAGACCATCATCAGCACAAAGTAGCGCCGCCCAAACCACAAAAGCGGCCTGGAACCTCAACTCATGCATGCATCTATCTATAGCAAGACATATATAATATAGGCAGTAGGACACTATATACATGTTCGCGATGCTGGCGGCTATATAGGTTTTGGGCATGTATATATAGATAGTATATGGTAAACGGTGTAGTGTAGTTTATAGGCATGTATATAGCATATAGTACATGGGTTTACATATATGTACTAGTATACCTATAGCAGTACAGGGGTAATTATTACACCGCGAGGTACCTCGTATACACCGCGAGGTACTCGTATTACGGGTAGTACTGATGGTGGTACCTCGTAGCATGCAGCGCACTCACGATGTGACACCCGCGGGCGGCGCGCGCCTGAGCACGCAACGGCGATCCACGACACAGCGCTCGACGCTCCAATAATGCGCGCGCTGATACGATCTGATGCGCGCGCGTTCGCTCCTGCTTCATCATCAGCATCCGCTACAGATACTCAGATACCCCTGTACGGTATTGTACTGGCGACGCGGGTGGCGAAGCAGTGACGCGACGATCCGACGACGCGCGACGTCACACGCGGGCCACAGCCTGCCGGCCAGTGCGCGGCTCGGCAGCTGCCCTTCAGGGCGCGCGACTTCGCAGGGGAACTTCCGCTCTCCACCAGCATCTGAAGGCGACGACCCCACACATTGCCGTTCCGTATTGACGTGACAGTCCCAGGCACACGTACGTGCGGGCTCAAGTTTCCACCTACATATTAGTAATGGAGTCAGGGGGCAGTGAGGACAGGTTGCCGGCCGCGGATGGCGCTTCCACCCCGTTGGGCCTCTCGCCTCCCCCCGCCGACGTCGCCTCGCCGGTGCTGATTCCGGATGCGCCAGCCGCGTATCCCTCGATATCGGACCTTCCAGACGTACCCGGGGCGCATACGGGCGGTGGCGCTATGGTGGAGGCAATGGCCGCGATGGAGCGCCGGTTCGAGCAGCTGCTGGAGGGCTTTAGCGAGGAGATGGCGGCGGAGGTGGAGCGCGAGCAGAGCCATCTGATGCTGATGCAGGACCAGGTCAACCAGCAGCGCGAGACGCTGACGCGGCAGATCCAGGAGGTGCAGAAGAAGCTGGTGGCGGAGGAGCAGCAGCGGAGCTACGTGCAGCGCACCGTGCAGGACAGCAACGAGCAGCTGCGCGACCTTATCGCCGCGCAAGGCGAGGAGCTGCGCGAGCTGCGCGCCACAGTGGCACGCCTGGAAGCCGCCGGGGGCGCCGCGGGCGTCCGGTCGCCCGGGTGGGGCGCTGCGGGGGAGGCTGCGGCGTTGGGGTCGCCGCAGGGTAACGGCGGGCAGTGGCTCAGCTCGATGACTGGCGGTGTCTGGGGAATGTTTAGTGCCTGCGCGCCGGTGACTGGCCCCATGGAGCCGCCGCGGCGCGAGGAGTACGCAACGATCACCAAAGTGGCTAGTAGCTCGTGAGCGCGGCGCACGCCCGCCCAGCTTCCCCCACGCGCTAACCTGCAATAAGGTGGCGAGTGACCTCCGGTTCAGCACCGCCTGGGGGCGGCATTTAGCCCTAGATTCAATTATTTCTCAATTAGAATTCACCCACCCGGTGTGATGAAGCCTCTTGCGCAATGCCTGCCATGTCGTTGCGGCTTGCCCATGCATGCTCAGCTAGCGCGCCATCGCCTTGAGTATACCACGGAGGCTGATGGAGCATTCGATGGAGGTACATAGTCCAATTTTCACAATTTTCACTTTCCCGGCTGCTCAAGGCACGTAGGAGGGGAGACATTGCTCCACCCCAGCGTGCGCGCAGCCTCCCTCTGAGTTTCTAGGCAACTGGGATGAGCACCCACGACGCCCGCCAAACACCACTCCCCCAAACCTCCCATTGGGTCAATGGTCCAGCCCCCTGCTGCCACATGTGCCCTCATGCCGTTGCCGCGGCCACAGCATACCTTAACCTGACTCTGGGGGGCAGCCATCATTTGCGCTTGGCCGTCGCCCGCTTGGCTCGCCGCGCCTCAGCAGCCTTCCGCTCACGGTTCCACACGACGTATCGGACCAGCATGTGCTCCCCCAGCCGGTAGCCGGCCAGGTTGAACCACAGGTCCCTGCATGAGGAGTCGGGACAGCCATTGAGCGGATGGCCTAAGCACGAGGCGATGGTGCCGGTTTCTATTCTTTTTTGAATTACAAAATCCCAGGGGGAGGGAGGGGGTGCCCACCACACGGAGTTGACACCTCGCTCCGTCCAGAATGCTTTCAGGCTGGGCGTCGTGTAGGTCAGCGCGTACTCGATGGCCTCCCACAGGCCGCCGTAAATGAAGTAGGTCACTGGCTGCTCGGGGTACAGGAAGCCCACGCCCGTGAAGCAGGCGACGTGCACGAAGGACCAGGAGTCGATGCTGACGTACTTGCCCACCACCAGCGGGTGCGCCAGCGGGTCGTGGCCCATCGCGAAGTGCATCCCGTGCAGGCCGCACACCAGCGCCAGGCAGAAGAGGCAGTACAGGGCGAATACCGCAGCGGGCGAGCGGCCACGGAGGGGCAGCTCGTCATCGTGGATGACAGCCGACGCGCGCTGCGGGCGGAGCATCGCTTCTGGGCTCTCTACTGGCCACGAGCTACATGTACTTCCTACCGCAGCGGCGGCTCCGTAATGTTTGCGACGACGGCCCAGCGGCCCCAGGTTGGAGGCAGCAAGCGGAACTAGCTCCTCAAAGCACGCAAAGTGACGTTTGCTTTGCTTCAGGCCAACGACGGGCCGCCTGCAGCAGGAGTAGAGACTAGTCGGTACTGGAAGCCAGGGTTGGCCAGGGCAGATTTGGCTGTGCTTGCTGATGGGTGATATGTCTATGCCAGACGACGACGCCGCGCCGCGCCGCCGCGTTTCAAGATGATACCGCCTGCGCGGCAGCAGCAATATTCGCGTCGTCTAATGGGGAGTACCAGTAGCGACCATTGTCGCATTTTATTGTACGGGTCCCCGTAGCGGAATTTTCATCTAGGATTCTACAGCAAAGTAATATCGGACAAAATACTAAATACAGAATATTACGGACACATTTCGCTATGTTGGATGGCGATCAGCATACGGCGCGGATATAATTACATGAGCTAGCAGGGTTTTAGGGTTTGATGGATGGCGATCAGCGTGCGGCGCGGATGATGGATGAGTTTAGTGGTCGATATATGCCTTTCTGATTGCCTTTTATTTTGGTGATTTCCGATATCGCCTTCTGCTGCTAGCTCATGTAATTATATATATGCCCGCTGTCACCTATATGCGCTGATTGTTATGATTCTTGGACATACCTGTAGTGTACGGATATTTGCACGTCATTCGTACGCGCTTTCTCTCGGAGTGTTGTCGTTGGCGGTAAGTGTACGGGTAGTTATGTAGTGCCGTCCAATGACGACTGCGCTACCCGTAGCCCAATTTACTGCTACGGGCGCAGAAATCAAAAATAAAAATGTATAAATTTAACAATAGCTTTTAAATTTATGGAGGATTGTTGCTATTTTCGCCGAAATTACACGAGAGTACTCATTACACAGAGTACTCATTTCCGCCAACATCGCCGCCACGAAAACAAACTACCCCCATGAGGTATTCTCGCATGCTCTTGCTTCGCAATAGGTGCGTCAGCAGGTATATTCGTTGATCTTTGGTTGGGCGGGGGCACTCCTGGCGTGGGGCTTCACAATCGGGAATATGCCCTTAGGGGGGCAACGGTTGACGATACGACCCCCCGACCCTCTCCAACCCAACGCTCATGCGCATCGAAAACTGCTCGCTACTTTGGCAAAACCCCCCACATCACACTAAGCTATGGGTACCTCACGGAATCCTTATTGCTGATCCTGGACGAGTTTGTCGGTGCATGGATGGCGCAGGGGTGCCTGGATGGCAGAGCGACAGCCGGGGAGTGGGTGGCGCGTGTCGTAGCGTCGCGCGGCCTTCCGAGAGTATCATATAATTACATGAGCTAGCAGCAGAAGGCGATATCGGAAATCACCAAAATAAAAGGCCTTCCGAGAGTATTAATAGTCAACGTACCAGGTTACTGATACTGTCCGATACAGTATGCAATATCGCGAACATGTCGCGACTAGTACTTTCCTGCATGAGTACACGCGCAACCACAGGGCGTCGCGCCGCGGGTCAACCGCTTCGTGCCGTCGACCCGTATCATGATGCCGGTCGAGACGTGGCCAGTCCGGTCGTCGCCCTAGTTGGCTGGACTGTGCAGGGCCACGGGCGTACGGGGTCGTGGGTAGCCGTACTGGTCACCATGGCTGGACCTGCTCGTGCGATGGCGGCCGCTGTTCACATTCCAGGTGCAGCTACGGAAACGAGTAAACGCTCTGAAAATACCATAAATTAAATACTAATACCTGTACATCGCTGTATCATGGGCGAAAATGATGTACAGGGTAATGAAGCCTCCCCGCCACCCTGCCCTACTCCAACATCAGGGCATCAACCGCATGACGAGGCTAGAACCTTGCCATTTTGTGGCAGGGAGCTCACAGTAGTTTGACAAGTGGCGGGCCACTGAGGTGAGCGCGCCCAATTCTGAGCTCCGCCCTCGGCTGTTCTGGGCTTATGGCCCTTCCCGCTGGGTTGAAATGGCGAAACTTGCGAAATCCTCCTTAACTACGATGATATATCGTGACGGATTTGATGGTATTTCGCTCCTTTTCCAGCACCAGGCCGCTATCCCTCCCAGCAGGCAGTAGCTCAGCACGGTCGCCTGGCGCTGATGCTCATCGCGCGGCGTCATCGTGGGCGCGCGACGTGGGCATGTGCCGTATGTACAAAAACACACCCATACACATTCGTCGTGCAACACTCGCACAGCCACACAGCCCCATCTCATCACGATACCCTGCCATCACAGTAGCAACTTCGACGAACACATACCTGCTGCTTGCCACTTGCAACGACGTGAGCCGACTGGGACTCCGTCCCCGATCACAACAGCAGCGCGGTCGTCCGGCTGGCCTGGATTCTCATCCCGCGTCACTGCCACCGCTATCTGTTTCTGCCGATATCTCCGAAACAGTACTTGTGAACGCAGTATGAAGCAAGCTCAGCACAGCACTACGGGCAACAGTAGCACTACCACGATGGCGCAGTCTGACGACGACTGGAACATGGTGGACGCCCTGCCAGCGGGTGCCGCCGCCCTCACCGTGCAGCCAGCCCCGTTAGCACTCTCGCTAGACCTGTCGACTCAAGCAGAGCTGTCGCAGTATGCCGCTGGCTCTGAGGCTCGCGTCGCGGCGCTCGTGAGCTTGGCCTCTGGCGCGGGCAGTACTGACGGGAGCCGCCGCGCGCCCACCAGCCTCTCCTCCGTCATCGACCGCAGTGGCTCTATGGAAGGCCACAAGCTGGACCTGGTCACCTCGACGGCCAAGTTCATAGCCACCCAGATGAGCAAGAACGACCGACTCGGCGTCATTGTCTACGACGACGAGGTGAGGGGTTGCCGCCCGACGGCAATATCTCCAGTGTTTCAGAAATTTTCTCTTTTGTTTCGTTACCCCATTATTTGTAAGTAATAACTGATGGGAAGTGCCCCGGCAATAACAACTCATCTCTACTCCTACAGGTCGACGAGGTGCTACCACTGTCAAGAATGACAGCGAAGAACAAGTCCGCCGTGGCGACTGTGCTTGACCGCGTCTACGCCGGTGGTACGACAAACCTCAGCGGCGGCCTGTTCCAAGGCATCAGCCAGCAGGTCCTGGCGGCGGCCAACAACGAGAGCGGACGAGGACAATCGTGCGGCGAGGACGCCTCATCGTGTTTTGCCGCTGCGTCGTCGACCCGCGCAGTTTTCCTTCTCACCGATGGACTGCCTAACTGCGGTATTTGCAAGCATGACAAGCTGACTTCCATGCTGTCCAGCGCGCTGGACGACGCACGGGAGAAACACGGTGTGCAACTACGCGTCAACACTTTCGGCTTCGGAAGCGACGCCGATCCAGAGCTTCTCGGCAAACTGGCGGACGTCGGGGGCGGCAGCTACTACTTCATCGAGAGCCCAGAGGAGGTCCCTGATGTGTTTGGCGAGGCGCTGGGCGGCCTGCTGTCGACGAACTGTCAGAACGTAGAGGTCACCCTCACGCCAACAATCGGTTCAGGGGTGGAGCTTCATCTCCCTCGCTCGCCATACAAGACGGAGGCCCTGCCGAACGGGGCATTCAAGGTCCACGTGGGTGACCTATACGAGGAGGAGCAGAAAGATCTCGTGGTGCAGCTGAAGGTGCCACCCTTCACAAGCTCTACCCGCGATCCCCGCACCGGGGCTGTCGATCAGCAGCAGTCTTTGATGGCTGTGCTTGTGAGGTAAGCCTGAGCCTGCCAAGAGCGTGCGGCGCCGCCCGGTGCTAATGTTGCTACAATGTGTCAAGTTGCAAATGCAAAGTCGTGATGAACGAACTTTTGCTGATCTGTACCATATGAACATTATCAACAAGTAGACCAGTAATACGAGCTTCAGAGCTACGTTCTTGGGATGCTAGCGGACCATTGAGCTCAATATTGTAGACTTCACTCTGATAAATGCGATTTTGCGCAAAATCAGGTATGTGGACCTCGCCACTGGCAAGATGGAGCAGACCACTGCGCACCTCTCCATCCGGCGTCCAGAGGTTGTGGACGCAGAGCAGGTGGTTTCTGAGCTGGTGCGCTATCATGTGGCCCGACTGGAGACTGCTGCTGCCCTTGAGGCATCGCAGACAGAGGCGGATGGCGGCAATCTCCGTGCCGGACGGGAGCGACTGGAAGAGGCGCTCAAAAACCTGCGCCTCATGACTGAGAATAAGCCTGGACAAGCTGGCGGCGTTTCCGAAGAGATTGCAGCAAAGCTGGCCGTTCTAGAGGTATTTGCGTCCGCTGCTTTGGTTTGCAATGACTATGGCCCGGCGCATTGCGAACTGCGATTGCAGGACGATGTACTCAAAGGCCAATCACTAACGACTTTTGTGATTTTTCTAGGCCGACGTCAACCTGGCTGCACAGAAGTTCACCGATGAGCACACTTACCGCATGGAGGGGAAGTCACGGGCCTACATGATGAGCAAGGCGCACTTTAAGCAGCGCTCAACGGGCGTTGTGTCTCAGCGGGGCAACGATGATTTGCTTCTTGGCATGCCTATGATGGAGCAGTACACTTCTTGCTATGTGACGCCAAAGCAACGATCCTGCAGGGCCAGCGTGCGTTCCTTCTCCCTCCCTCTCTCTCACTCGCTTTCTCCCTCTTATTATATCTCGTTAGCCCCTTTCGCCATCCAAAGAATGTCTTAAACTCATGATGGGCGTTGCTGTATTCCTGTGGGCAGTTTAGATTTTCCAAGCAGCTGCTTATGATTCCCTGCAGGCCAAGTCAGTCGCGCCAACAAGGACACCGCAAGGTCACAACTCAGCGCCAGTTCCGTCACAGCGCAAGGCCGCGAGGTCTCAGCCGAACGCAGCCAGCAACGGCGACATGCGTGCATTCCTCTCTACCGGATTTGCCTTCCCACATGACCCCATGGTGGCAGAGCCAGAGGCGAAGGTTGTCGCCCCGCAGCTGAACGCGGATTCAGGCAGCACAATGCGCCCTTCTTCCAGTGACGCTCTCCAACGCTCGCTTTCGCGGCTGTGGAAGAAGAGCAAGAGCAAACGCAACAGTCTTGGCAAGCAGACTAAGACACCTTCTGCTAACAAGTAGATACTTTAAATGACGCGGACAGAATGAAGACATGGACTCCATAGAATTTCACCAACAACTCTAGATATGTATAAGCATTTTGATCTTGTAAGACTCATTCACCACTGAAACGCTCAGCACGCCTGTATCTCGCTAGTTTGCATGTAACGTGCAGCATTCAGTGCCATCTTTGACCGCTGTGGTGAAGGGATGCATACAGCAATCACGGCTGCTGCATATTTCTGCTAGTGTCTCGGCCAAGATGAAACTGCAGTCCAGATTCCACCAAGAACTTGTATTAAGCTGCGATGGTGAAAAGATGGACATATATATCATACCTGTGCTGCTGTATGGCTCTCAAAGGTTAATAACCTTTTCCGGGTGTTTGTGCCGATAGATGCGGCTCATTCGTACGACACTCTCTCTACATTGAGGACGCATCGATCTGCTACAACAGTAATTCATATCTCAGCGCACTACTTGATGATATTGGCGCACAAGATGATGACGTGGGGCTTTAGCAGGGACAACTCCCACAGCTACTAGCCTGCAGCATTTATATGGACAGCCGCATCATGAACAGCAGCATACGCGGCAGCGGTAGCAGCGCGCGGCTGCCAGCAGCAGGAACGACACCTAGCATAAGTTTGACAACAGTACGAGTGTGGGCAGTAAGCTTCAGTCACAATTGACAGCAACAGCAGCAGTGCCAATCCTTGGTATCCTGACATAATATCGGAAGCCCAAGAATATCGAAGGAAATACAGATTTGGGGAGCAAAAGCTTCGTTTGCACGATTCCATAAGCGCCAACATGGGCAGCGGGCAACATGGGCATCACCTTCACTGACAACCAAATACCTACTCTTCTGTAGAACTTTATATTGCTGTCATCCAGCAACCAGCAAAAGATACCCGCCACGGCTTCGTTGCTATGGAGGAATTATAATGATAACAATAATTAATTTATCATGATGTCAAAAAATCATGTATCGGCAATGACAGAACGACTGCTATTGGAGTGACGTTGCTGGCGCCGACTGACCGCTCCGATACCATATCCACCCTCTTTTATCATATACCCGTGACCCGCGACATGAAAGACAACAATGCAGAGAGTTTGCTGTGTATAAATATGCTGCTATGCTGCTGATTACCATGGTTTCGGGATTACGGGTGGTGGCCGGTGGTAAGTGCTCGACAGAACGAACAATACTAATACTGCGCTGTTCCAGCGCCTCATCAGTAGGCATTGACGAGTTTTATTATTAATTGCATTATCGCTCCAGCGCGGCCGCGATTTAAAACAGGGGCAGTACTCCGAAACCATAGAAACTTTTGTCCATCTCCAATCGTCGCCGTCGTCATCGTCGCCACAAGTGATGGGTATTCGCCACTTGGTACTGATATCGCCTTCTGCTGCTAGCTCATGTAATTATACTGATGGTAGAGTATAGTTAATATACACTGGAACGGTCGTAAGTAGCTAGTCCCAAAAGTAATACTGTGATGCTTCTTTATATAATATGGTAACATGATCGGGATGAGCTGCGGGGCGCGGGCAACGCGCTCTCGCCCTTGCCGCCTACCAGCATCATCGACCGCCCCTCTTGCTCCGCGACGGCGCATTCTTCAGGAATAGCCGCTAGCCGCCGCCGCCGGTACCACACCTCCGCCTGCAACAGAAGTCTAGCCACAACTTTCTGGCCGTCACTGCCTCGCGTCAGTTTTAGCAGCTTGACTACGTCTTGTATTGTGGTCGTTACAGCGCCCTCCTAAGCGAGAAGTTGGAGCGCAGGGTTGCTGCTGCTCGTCCTCCGCGGCGGACACCGCGAGTAGGGCCGCGAGTAGGGCCGGTCGTCCTCCGCGTCGATCGTCGGAGGTGAGTGGCCCGTCGCATTTTCCACACTGTCACCCGCCAGCCTGCCAAGGCTCCCAGCCTCTGGTTAGAGGACACGGACCTGATCGAGTCGCCTTTTGCGGCGCACGCTGCGACATCGTGGCATCGGGAGTCGGCGGAGGAGGATGGGGAAACTACGCCGGCCGCGCGGTGTTGCGTGCGTCCAGCGGTTGGGCTTGCAGCCCTTGCTACTCGGCAGCGGCCTCCGGATTGGCCTCAGATGGTTCCCTGTTGTTTTTCCGAAGGGCATGCTACCCATAACAGGGAAGGAGGTGAATTCGCAGGATCACAGCGCACAACCCAGAGGGGGTGGGGGTGGGGCACGCTCCCATCTGCACACCCAGACACACAGCTTCAGAAAGAGACAGGGGGAGGGAGAGAACTTAACTGTAGGCACCCCTCGTGGGGCCTGCGGGGCACCAACAGTACCCAGCTGTTGGAGGGACGTCACCTCACCTCGAGTAGCCGTGTGTCCGTAGTCCCGGGCAGGGGAGGGGGGCTCGGGCAGCGCCTACCAGCCAGGTAGATGGCGCCGATGGGCGCTACTTTCACCCAGCTTGCATTGGGCCCGGGGCTTGCATTGGGACCAGGGCCCCCAAGGCATCGTTACAGAATGCAATTTGTCGGTCGGGCCTCTTCCTCCACGGTGACTGGCGTTCTCACTCTGGGCCATGCCCCTCCAGCAGGCCGGACATCGCCACGTCGCCGCAAAGCTGGTTGGTGCCGCAGAACCGCCCCAATGGCGACGTCAGTCGCCGCCAGCACGCTGCTTGGGTCTTCGCCGCGCCGGCCTGGGTGGCGCAAGGAGGCTCTCCTCCGCGCACCTCACCGCACCGCCGCACCGCTGGCAGCCACACGCGGAGCCCGGCCGCGCAGCAATCAGGCATGCTGGGCGCGCGGGGGCGGGCGGCCCGCCATGCGTTCCCGCGGCGCCGTTGTGACCCGAGCCGCTATGGCTGGCACCCGCCAGGCATCGGCGCCGGCACAGCGGGAGGTGCTCGTGACCGCTGACAAGGTCAACCCCTTCCCCCCCTCTCCCCCTACCTACCCCTCTTGGCATGCGTGCAATCATCAACGCTGGAGACCGCATGGCGCCAGGGTCCGCTGCTGAGCGGCCTGACGCGACGCCCGCAGGTCGCCAAGTCGCACGACGGCACGCGCAACCTGTTTGCCGACCTCAGTTTCACGGTGGGCAGGGGCGACCGGCTGGCGGTGGTCGGGCCGAACGGGTGGGTGCCGCGCCCTGCGAGCTGTCACTCCGCGGGGCACCCCGCATGCCGGCAAGACATGCTAATCCGCATCGGCGATGCGCCCACTTGCGCATGGACACCTCCCTTGAAAGGGCGCCTCCCCTCGCTGAGCATGTACCGGCGGCCGGTTCCCGAGGCGCTCAAACCGGCGGGGTGTTGTGGGCAGGTGCGGGAAGAGCTCCCTGCTGCGTATCCTCGCGGATAAGGACGACCCCACCGACGGCGCGCTGACTCGGCGGCGGGGGCTCACAGGTAACGGGGGGGGGGGGGGGGGGCTGCCGTGGTGGGTGCGGTGCGGTGGGGCCGATTCCGCGCCTCTCATGCCGCTCACGCGGGGCTGTGCTCGTGGGTGCGGCGCAGTGGGCATGCTGGAGCAGGACCCCACCCTGCCGGGGGGCTGCGGCGCGCTGGAGGCGGTGCTGAGCATGGACACCCCGCAGTCGCGCGCGGCGGCGGCGTACGAGGCGGCGCTGCTCGCGGTGGAGGCGGGCGCGCCGGGCGCGGAGGCGGAGCTGAGCCGCTGCACCACGCAGATGGACGCCGCAGGTGCCGCCCCCTCCCGCGTGGCAGCGCGCGCCTCCCGCTGGCTTGGGGGAGCAGGGGGTCCCAAACATCCGCCCAGAGGCAGTCCCGTAGATGTAGTATCACAATACAAAGACAAACCATTATGCCAGGAACAGAGTGGAGAGGACAGGTGGGGGGCAGTAACACACCTTGCGATATGATATATATACATATATATACACATACAGATACAGATACAGATACAGATACAGATACAGATACAGATACAGATACAGATACATATACATATACATATACATATACATACATATACATATATTCATATACATATACATATA